>PHNY01163569.1:6132-20454 GCA_003724115.2 Anethum foeniculum | reverse complement strand
ATAAAGCTCTAAAAATATTTAATGAAATTAACAAGTCAATAAAATAATTTTATGGACAATTCTCATATTTATGGAAATTAATCAGTATAATGACTATTAATAAATAGGAATTATTAATACAGCTCGACAAACAGATAAAATAAAAATGTACAAACTTTCAAGAATATAATCACATCACAATCAATTATTATTTAACACACAATGACCGGATAACCATATTTATTTATTTGAATAAATAAATACATAAATTTACAGATCGTTATATTTCTCCATTCTGCAAGATATTGATTTGTCGAGAATACTACATAATTAACCTCACTCCTTTTATTATTCCAAACTACTTGGTTTCTTTCCTGCAAAATACCCCAACACATAGCTGCTATCTCGCCATGAGCATCCTTATCTGCATATTCCAACATTTTATTAAACCATTTTATCAAAAGTATAGTTACCTGCACTTTGGTGAATGCCACCTCTACGGCTCCAACATTACTGGCAAACAGACATGTGACAAGAATATGCATAACTGTCTCAGCCTCACTATTACATATGGGGAAAATTGCACTCACTGGAACACGTTTAAAAACGAGATTAGTCCTCGTTGGTAAACACTGGTTTATTGCTCGCCGTACCATGTTCAACACTTTGGGAGGAGCTTTTATTCTCCAAAACTTCCTCCACAGATCACTGCTACCACCTACTATGAATGACCCTTTTTGATTCTGAAGCAATCTATAAGCAATCCGAATAGTATACACTCCATCTAATTCCTCATTCCGGAACAACTCGTCCACTTCCCCAGTTCCTCCTACAGAATTATGCAAAATGCATTGCTGATCCCTATAGTTAAACAGGTCCTCAGCTACTTCAACATCCCGACTCTGGCCATCCTCAGTTCTCAAAGATGCCACCGTTGCTTCATCTAAACCTTGCAAGTCACTTGTTATGTATGGATTCATATTATCAGACAACCAAGGATTATTCAAAATTTTAATACCGCTGTCATCCCCCACTTTCCAACGAGCTCCCGCCTTAACCACCATTTTTGCCTCCCAAATACTTCACCAAATAAAACTAGTTGTACTACCAAGATTTGCATCAAAAAAGTGATCATTCGGAAAATATCTCGCTCTATAAATTTTACTTGATAGTCTGTCAGGTCGTGTGACTAATCTCCAACCTTGCTTGCCTAATACAGCGATGTTAAAACTCCGAAAATCTCTAAAACTCAAGCCTCCCTCCCGCTTATGTCTGCTCATTCTCTCCCAACTCATCCAATGAATCCCTGGCTTTGCATTTCCTTTCTCTCCCCACCGGTACCTTGTTAGAGTTCTCTCAAAATCTCTCGTGATTTCCAGTGGAAGAAGGAACAAACTCATAGCATAAGTTGGCATAGCTTGCCACATGTTTTGACTTAATTCGGTACGAATTTTATTTTAAGGTACATCCCAAAATTTTTGTACTAATAATATTAACGAGTCATGCTTAAATATCAACAAATTGTCCTAGCAATCTTTCCTATCACATATCGGACTCTAAATTTGTTTAATTTATCTTTTTTATAGTGTGACAGAACTCCTAGGCCCTAGATCTAATTTGGATTTTTGTTATCATTTGTTAGCTTAGGTAAGCAACTTTTATTCCATAGTAGTATAATGTTGTCTTTTCTTGATCAGATTCGTGATATATTTATTTTTCGACACGTTCAAAAAGACCTCATAATAATATAGTTAAATATTTGTACTTATAACTTAGCAAACTGTCTCACCCTCAAAAAATGTGTAAAGATGGCAAAATTTTCTAAATTAACTTGAATGATTTTTACTGTACCTTTTACGGTTTCGGAAATTGAATTTGTTTCTTTTTAAAAAAAATAATTGAATTTGGTTTGGATTTGATATTTAGGCCAACCCAATTCAAATACTCAATAATTGATTTAAACTGAAACCATATCAAACACGATATATTAAATTTATTACATTGTCGTTATACATTTACATAATATATTTTTATAATAAAAAAAATAATCATATGACAACTCATTTTAATAGAGTAATGTGTGTACTAAATATGAACAGCTCGAATAAAATTACGAGTTAGTTAGATCACTGACTTGTATGGAAACACGAAAAGATAATCAATTAAAAAAAGTAAGTATAATTAAAAGATAATCACTGACTTGTATGACTTGATAACAACGACCCTGGTCTCCAACCTTAATGAGAGTCGGCCGCCCCCATCTCCTCTAATCCCAACCGTCCTCTCCATCTTCATCTTCATCCCCTCTCTTCATCCGCTTAACTTATTTCTTTTCGTATTCGTTGATATTTCTTCAATAAAAACCCATTTTTTTTGGGTGTTTGTGTGTCTCTCCTTATGGAGTGGTTGTTTTGTCTCTTCTTTTGGAGTGTAATAGAATCGAGATCTAATCTTTTTATAGGAGATCTTGTTGAGTACCTTGTTATCAAGGTTGTGCCCATCTTTTTGGGATGTTATATGTTTTGATATTTTTATGTGCCCTGTTACGGGTTTTGGTATTTTTTCTGAAAAGGATTTATATGGTGTTTTGGAAGATCCGCAAGACTTGCACTGAATCTGAGGTCGTGGTGTATATCGCAAGAACTCACCTTATGGGGGTATTTGGTACTCCAATATCAATTGATGTAACTGATTGTATTGAACTACAGATGACACTTATGTGAAGATCAATTGTAATTCTACTAGTTTCACAACTGGTGTAGGTTGGATTGCTCGAGATGTTATTGTAATACTTTTTAGATTAAAGAATTTGAATATTCTATTTGTTAAGCAATGTGAAAGTAAAATAGCTATTGGTTTAGCTTGTCTTTTGTTTCACAATCTGATTGTAGTTGACAGTTCGGAGGTTTGTTCCGGGATTTTCATGTTTTAATAAATCTTTCTATTGTTCAAAAAAAAAAATTAAGTATAACTAATAATTAATTAGGCATTTCTCTTGTATCATTTTTAGTGTTATTTTTCTAAATTTAATGGTTATCATCTTTCTTAATATATTGCTTTCTTTCTTTCTTCTTTTTCAATCATGAAAAATTGATGCAATTACAAAATTTAATCATACGTATTTTACTATATTTGCTACAATTTGCACATACTTATTAATGAAATATTTTTTAATATTTATTTTGATATTTTGTATATAATTTTTGAATTTCAATTTAAAAACTTGAACTGAATAAAAAATCGATAAATTAAATTTAATATCCAAATTAAATTTTATTCAAGTTGGTTCGAATTTTATTTTGATAACAAAATTTTGGTACAATGATTTTTGTCAAACCTCGACAGTAACAACTAACAACCCGTTGCCATCCTATAATTTAGCAAAATACTGTAATTTAGCAAAAATACTGTCCCATACAGTTCCCTATTTTAGAAAAAAATTTAGGGGCAAGCAAATGAATCCCTAAATATGAAAACTTACTATTCATTCCCATATCATATTCTATACAATTTTAATATGTAAAAGAGGTGGGAGAAACTAAGAAATAATAAAATAATAAATTATGGTTAATGTTATAAAGAAAAATGAGAGAAAGAACTAATAAAAAAGAATATATAGATAAAGATGGGGATTGAGAAGTAGAAAATTTTTAGAAGATAAATAAAATTTAAAAATAATATTTAAGAATTAATATTTTTAGTATAATTTTAGGGATAGGGATAGAGAGAATGCTCTTTAACACATGAGACCGATTAAATAATTGATTTTTTGGATTTCTAAAGATTTACTGAGCTATAGACTTTTTTGTCTATAGACTTGTAAAAGAAAAGTACAAAAGAGAAAAAAATAATAATTGATTTTTTGGATTTCTAAAGATTTACTGAGCTATAGACTTTTTTTTGTCTATAGACTTGTAAAAGAAAAGTACACAAGAGAAAAAAAAATTATTGATGTTGAAGCAGTACAGTGCATGAGTTGCATAGTACATAGTTACGGTATCACATACATAAACGGAGTAGTAGACAGCTGCTTAGGGTTCTGCATGAGTTGGTCATACGACCACTTAAAGTTTGATTAAAATAGTCAGACCTCCACGTGCTTCTGCCAACTCTTTCCCCTCTCCATCCCTTTTATTACTTGCCTGCTGCAATTCCCCATTTCATTTCTGCTGCTACTTCACACATTCTCTCTCTCTCTCTCTCTCTCTCTCTCTCTCTCTCTGTGGTTACCATATCTTAAGAACCAAATCAAATACACACACACTTGTTAAAACAAAATGACTATAGAAGTAGTTGAGGAAGATTGTGGAGATGGAAGTATGTTATGCACAAACCATCCTTACAAAAACAACACCCCTGGTGGGATCTGTGCTTTTTGTCTCCAAGAGAAACTTGGCAAACTTGTCTCTTCTTCTTTCCCTGTCACCATCTTCCCTTCTGCTTCTTGTTCTCCTTCTCCATCTTTCAGATCTCACCATAACTTCACCACTTCTACAACCACCACAAATACAAACCCATCTTTATCAAACACTCAAAATGAGTGTAACCACCACAACAACCATTACTTCAAGATCTCCAAGATTCCTTATTTTCTCACTCACAAGAAGAAAAAGAAAGACTCATCTTCAGATAATCATGACAACAATGCTATGATTTTCAAGAGAAGCAAATCAACTGTGACTCCAAGAAAAGGGGTGCATTTCAATGAGTTTGAAGATTTTAGTGCACATAAAAAAAGGTTTTTCTCTTTCAGACATTTTAACAAACAGAAAGTCCCGGAGATGAAACAGATTAGCTACCCAACTTCTTCTCACTCTACAAACATGGGGTTGTTGTCAACATCTAGAGAGAGAAGTTTGAAGAAAGAAAATGTGGTTGTAGTGGAAGAAAATCAGAGCCCAGATCAAGTTTCATTTGACCGGAAAGTTTCAAGATCAAGATCTGTCGGGTGTGGTAGTAGAAGCTTTTCCGGCGACTTTTTCGAGAGAATCTCAACTGGGTTTGGTGACTGTAGTACCCTCCGGCGAGTTGAGTCACATAGGGAAGGTAAATCAAGAATTCGCCGGAGCTCCGGCGCCGGAAGTCAAGATAGGATAAAAGAAAGAGTGAAGTGTGGGGGTTTATTTAGTGGGTTTATGTTGACTTCCTCTTCAAGTTCATCGTCTTCATCTTCTTATTGGGTTTCATCATCAAATGAAGATAATAATAATGTAAATGTGAAAGCTCCGGTGGCCGGAGCTGCCGTGGTCAAGGTGGTACATGGGCGGAGTAAGAGTTGGGGTTGGGCTTTGGCAAGTCCAATGAGGGCTTTCAGTAAGCCCACTGCAAAGAGAGATGGAACTAAAAATGTTGGCCCAAACTTAGGTGCAATCCCTTCTTTGTTGGCTGCAAGAAGTTAAGAATTTTAAGATTGTTTCACTTAGTATTTACTACATTAAAAACTTTGTATTGCTTTAATTTCATTATAAATGAAGCAAGTATTATTGTTCTTGAATCTAGCTATATCCATGTACATGTATGTATGTAAGTATGATGTACATGTATGTATGTAAGTATGATGTGCACTTTTGGTGGTTAAAAGTAAAGAAAGATATTCAAGTAACTTTTGGTAATATTTTGATCAGTTCAATTTTGTATATTGATTATAATAGCAAAAGGATGAAGATTGATGAAATGATTCTAACTTTTGTGCATGGACAAGTCTTGTTTGATGAGCAACTTTTTTGTGAATAAAGTTTTTGGTTTAGATTTGGATCTTTTAGCTAGTGTCTCAAATCTAGGAGTCTTTCTATGTATTTGCTGGCTCTTTAGCTGGCCTAGGAAGATAGCATTATAGAATGAGGTTTCTAGTGAATAGAGTAGAGTGGCTGAGTGGGTATATTGTATATTCAGGTATGCATGTGATGGTTGCATATGCACAATTAATCAGTGTAGTTAAGATATTAAATCACTCCAAGTTCGGTTGATGAGTCAAAGCAAGCACATGTTTGCTTGCATGGTGGTTGAGGAGCACATTGAAAGATCAATTGACAGCTACATATCTTTGTTAGATCTACAAAGTTATTGTACTATTGACTCAAATTCATCTCTGATATCATAGTCAATTCATCTTTACAACACCAAAGTGTGGAGAACCAGATTCTATGTATTACCAGGAAGTAAATCAGGGTTTACTATGAGCAATGACACACCAAAACCAAAATAAAGTTTGATTGCTGAAGTTTAATAATTGATAATAGGAAAAGAGTGATAATACTATGAACACTGTAACTGGAAAACCAGTGAAAAGATAAGTGATGATGATGAAGATAAGTAATGGGATAACAGGGATTCCACGACTTGCATGCAAAAAGACACTAGAAAAAGGTGTCTCTGTGTGCATGATTATATATTGGACTTGAAAAGAGAAACCCCTGCCTGCATTTTGGAGCCCCACACTTGTGAGATGTGGACAAAGCCCTCTCTGTTTGCTAGTTTGGGCCCCCTCTCTGTTTGCTAGTTTGGGCCCCCAAAAATCTTCTTAAGACATTATGATTGTTAGGGCATCTTCAACAACAATGATCCTAAAATTTAAATTTGGGACATATTATTTCAAATACTTCACTTATTCAAATGATTATCCAAATTTAAATTGGTGAAAAGTAGTGATACAAGTTCACTGATCCAAATTTGATTTAATATAAAATAATGATTTGTTCTTTATATATTTTCAGTTTATTAGATTTATAATTGATTTCTGATTAATTAATTATTTATTTAACAATAGTATGTAATTAATAATTAACGAAATATATTTTTTAGAATAAAACTTGTAATAAAACATATTTAAATAATTGAGCATACAATTATCTTTGATGTAACGCATATTAAAGAAATTATCTTTGATTTAATTAATTTATTAAATATAATATAAATAGTTTATAATGTTTAAATATTAAATTTTAACAATTAAAAAGTTTAATATGTGATATTTGCGTATTATAATATGTAAAAAGTAATTTGAATCAAAATGTGGATCATTTAAGTTTGTCAAAAATTTGGATCAACTGCCCATTCAATTTGAATTTTTGGATCAAAACTTTTACAGAGGTAATAAGCTGTCGGGTTTGGCTCCCATATTAAATTATAGCCTTACCCTCCCCGAAATTTTTGATTTGTTACTTTGGAATGATTATATAACATTTAATTTGATTCAGTTTGACATCCAAAACAATCCGATTCGAATCCAACTGTTACGGGCTCAACCCTACTTCCGACGGGGTACGTTCTGGCGTTATTCAAGAGCACAATATATGTACATTAAGATTGCATTATGAATTGTCAACTTCATGCAACAGCTTAACACATTAATTGTAATAATAACTCCCCTGTACAGTACTTGTATTATTTTGTTGATGAACCATAATGGGTAGCCCGCAGCAGCTGCTACCCTTTATATGTTTCGAATTTTTACGCATTTCATGAGCTTATTTGTCAAATTTCGATTAATTTTTTGATCATAATACCGCTATAATTGTTAAAATTGCACTTGCGAGTTGCAACATAAAATTTTGTATGAGGTAAATTACAATTAAGGAGGATATTCAGAATAATTTTTTTCAACTAATACCTCAAATAATATTTATCTATATTATCTCAGTAATAAAAAGTCGAAACATTGTAAATCTTGTGTTTTGTCAAATCACAATTTGGCGTATTGGACGACTATGGTGTTGTGCAGTACTCCCTCCGTCCCCAAGTAGTATACATTGGGGAACGGGGGCTCGGTACGTATTTTAACGCTTATATATAACATAGCTACATAAATAATTTTAAATTTTTCGCACAACAATTAAGCAGGCCTGGCGTAAATTCCACGTGCTACATTTTTTTGTTATTTTCCTCCCTTTCCTGGGAGATATACTTCCTCCGTCCTGTGAAATTGTATACATTTGAATTGAGCACGGAGGTTAAGAAAAAGTGTGATTTAATGATAAAAAACAAGAAAAGTTGGTACAGTGATGGGGTTCATCAATATTTAATGTATAAAGTGAGTGTAGTGAAGAAAAGTAGTCAATTTTTATATTATAAAATTTTTACTAATTTTAGTAACTTTTGAAATGTATATAAATGATTGGTACATTCAAAAAAAAAAAATGTATAAAAATGAAAAGGACCGAGTAAGTATAAATTTCCACCTTTCACTTTTATGGACAAACACACACCCTAAATATAAATACTATAAACAAAATGTATATAACTATCAGATGTCCCTGTTCACACTGGATCACTGATATTCAGCTTTTTTGTTTTACTAAATAGATGCTACATAATTCAGTAGAGTTTATGAAGTAAAACGATATGCTTTATTTTTCTAATCTTGGGATAAATGCAAATTTGCTGGAATGTTTAGTGTTAATTCAAAATTAGCAAACAAAAAAAAAAAAAACAAAAAGCATAAAGGGTGCCAGTTTCGAAGTATTATACACCGTACGAACACAACCAAGGGTCAAAACAGTGTACATAATATTATCCGGAAAGGAGCAAGTAAAAACAGCATGAAGAATATTTCAAAAATAAAAAATAAAATTAAAGAAAAGAAAAGACAAAAAAGTAATTAAAATATCATCTCAATTATCGTTTTCTCCTCCACCTGACAAAAATTGTTCCAAGCAGTTGTTTGCCCTCCCACATCTATCTGTAGTTTTTTCTTCAAATTCTTGATACTTCTCTTTCTTGATGGATGTGGTTCTTAAAGGGGACAGGGTGGGATGTCCAGGGTTGTACCAGCTTGAATCTGACCCCAACCGATCAGACGCCAATGTTTCTCAACTCTCCGACTCAAAGCGATTTTCTCTCCTTTGCTGGTGCAGACTGGAGATGTAAGCTGCAGTTTTGCCAAATCGTTCCTCACGGCAAGAACTCTGGCTCCTGTGGACATGGATCCTATGTTCAACATTAGTATCTCTCCTTTTGCTAGCTTTGACACCTTTCCCTGCCTCTCTGTGCCCTTTGTCCTTACACCCAGAAGTCTCCGCAACAAGAAAAAGTTAACCTAGAGAAAAGAACAAGAGACGGATACATGATGAGAACAAGGGAACAATTCAGACATCATATCAGATGTTGGAGATTAAAGAACACACGGTATTTGGCAAAGTCTTACCTCTAGTTCGACATACACTTCTGGAAGTGATCCAACCTCCCCAAGAACTTGTCCAACAAGTCGATCAGCGCGGGTCAAAGTTGGGTCCATTGTTGTCCCAACACCAATCAGGCCTCCAGGCACCGCGAATTGTAGTTCATTTTGCTCAGCAAATAGTGAAACTATTCTAGAGTATATTGGTGTGCACTTGATGCTGCCACTTTCATCTTTAACAACAATCCCAGGACGAACCTCTATATATTGATTGACCTTCAACACACCCTGCATAAATACTGATCTTAGAAGCATTTACCACATTTTTCTTAGAAACTTGTAGGATGGATTAATATTAATAGCTAAGATGAATTTAAACCCTGCAACAAAACGTAAAATAACGAACAGTAGACCTAACTGAGAGAGAAATAACAGAGATGCAAATTCACAATTTTCCCAAAGATAAAGGAGAACCAAACCTTGAGAATACTTCCACCTGCAACACCACCTTTGATTTCATCGACTTCAGATCCAGGCTTATTAACGTCAAAAGACCGGATGACAATCATATTTGGAGGAGAAATGAAGTTTCTCTCTGGGATGGGAATCTTCTTCACAATATATTCACACACTACATCAATATTATACTTCAACTGTGCGGAAACTGGTATCACTGGTGAACTGTCTGCAACAGTGCCCTGGCAAGAGAAAATTAAAACAGATTAAAACCGGAAAAAAATTCAAGAGAGAGGGTTTCTATTAAAATAAGCAAGAGAAGAAACCTGAATAAATTTCTGAATCGCATCATGCTGATTAGTAGCAACATTTTCCTGGATCAGATCAACCTTGTTTTGAAGAATTATAATATGTTTAAGGCGCATAATTTCAATAGCAGCCAGGTGCTCTGAAGTTTGCGGTTGGGGACAACTTTCATTAGCGGCTATAAGCAGTAATGCTCCATCCATAATTGCGGCTCCATTAAGCATTGTAGCCATGAGAATATCGTGACCCTGCGGCAAAAGATGAACAATTAGAATCACATAGATGAAAAATAAGTGAATTCTAGTTAACTAGGACTCAAAATCCTGTGCAATATGAGAGGCAGAAATATATAAAATAAATCTACAAGCAGTTAAAAACTGCAGAGCCTCCAATCAGGTTGATTGCCATATTAATAGTATGTTTTTTCAAATATATTCTGACATATATCATGTATCACATGTGATTTTCTAGCCCATTGACTGCTCTACCAACACAAGAGCAACGGATACGTCGAAAGACATGCAATTTAATAGATAATGAGCTCACTTTAAGCCTGGTTACGTAGCTGTTGAATCATCCATGCCTCAGCTGGAAGTTCAACATGCAAGTCACTTGGGATCTAGGAACTGCAATATTATTACAACTTTGATGTCTAACCTCAAAAGCTAACCCTAATTTCTTACAACTTCCAAAGTAACTTGCGAAGATTGCCATACTTTACTGAAGAATCACCACTGTTCCAAAAGACGGAAATCGGCATTAGTCGGCAGAGGGACCTTTCATGTGATTAATCGGATAATCGGTGATTAATCAGATTGATTAATCGGAGCATTAATTGGATTGATTAATCAGAATCAATTTAATTAATTAAATAATAATATATAATTCTATTTAAACTTCATCAAGTTGCGATAAGATTTACAAAAAAAAAAAAATCATATTTGATTATTCCAATATTGATATTTAAGTGGTAAGATTTATAAAAAAAACTCACAAATCACTAGTTCATACGTGATATTTAAGTGATTTATGACTAATAATCACTACTTACTACTTAGTAGTTAGAAATTAGTACCTACTGCCACTACTATACATATAAAATTCCTGATCTGACAAACATATAGTTATCTGAGTCATCAAACACAAAATTAATAAATCAATATATGATTTTTTTTTATGAATTTTAATTTTTCTAAAAATACATTTTTTGAAGAATTTTTTAATATTTTATAATTTTGACCGATTAGACTGATTTTTGACCCGATTTGACCGCTTAATCCCGTCTCGCATGATTTTTGACCAATTTTTTGAAAAACCGTACTTTGACCTGATTTCCGATTAATCGAGAAGGGACCCGTCCAAACTCCGATTAATCCGTTAATCAGCCGATTTTTAAAACACTGAGAATCACTAAAACAGAAAATATCAACAACTAAAAAACAACAATATCATTTCAACTTGGAGAACATTGACAAGAAAGAAAATGCCTAAAGAATTCTCTACCATGGGGCACTGCAATCCGCATTTGCTGGCTGATTTATTAAACTTATATAAAGTACCACAATATTGAACTTCCTTTAAACTTGTAAACTTGTATATGCATATGACGGGTATTTCAGTTTGAGATAATATGAGACATGTCTTTTTGCAACTCAACACTAACAAAGATCAACAAAGAGCTGACATTATTTGAATTTCGACTGGGTTTTACTTTTAAGAAATTATATATATTTAGGCTAGCATAGCTTTTTTAGTAATATATAAATCTGTGTTCAATCCATCAGTAACACAAACTTACAACTAAATTCCTATCTACAAATGTCATGTTAATATCATCCTACATAATCATCTAAACAGAAGACATTTTAAATATTAAAAAAATAGTTACTACACAATACACAATACAGATTATATGGTAAATCAGGCCAATGAAATAAAATAAATCTGATTTTTTAACCCTTAGTATTGGGTGTGTTGCTATTTAATTTTTCAGCCTGCATATATGCATGTTTTGAACTATATAAATTGAGTTGATATAGAAGGAAACTGTAAAATAGAAGAATATAGAGCTCTTCTGAGTGGCACTTTATATATTACCGGACAATCAACAAAAGAGACATGTCTCAATAACTTCATCTTAGAGTTTTCAAACCCAGGCACATCACATTGAGGAGCATCTTCTTTCCCACTTCCATATGCCCTGTTCAAAAATTTAAGTTTAATTAGACAAAGAATAATAACATACAGAAAGTGCAATCCTGAGTGAAAACATACTTGTAGCACTTTGGTCGAGGGCAGCTTTCGTCTTCGCATTTGAATATCTTTGCATTGGCATACCCAAGCTTTATAGTGATATTTCGTTCTAGTTCATTTTTAAAACGTACGGTCTGCGAGCAAAAAAAATAAATTTCAGAGACTCTGCATTTATAACTAATGCACAAGTACATAACTAGACAATTATAAAGCTGGAATATGTTTATGTACTTATCCTATTTTAAGAAAAAAAATACATATTCAAATTCGTAACCATACAGACTCGACAAATCTTTCTCATACATAATACAGGAAAGTTGCATGGTTAACATAAGAGCTTGACTATGGTTTAATAAACTCACGTCTTGATGATAGTATACAAAAAGTCAGAACAAAACATATCATATATTTTGATGTAATCCTCCAGGGAAGTAAAGCTATAGAGACATGACGATACAGTCATAAAACCATAAACTACGCATTATCAGAATTCCTAGCTTGATAAGAAAATGCAGATTGAAACATAGTTCACAAATAAATAATCAGCTTAGATGCCGGGTTACACATATTTATGAAGTTTACTTGTTTGCGAAGATAAGTCCCAATAAATGCCCCCATAAAAATGGTAACTACACATCTAAGAACAGTATCACACCCGATTCTATCAACTACCTTGTAAGCTCTAGTTCCCGATAGGTTTTTGCATCATTCAATTAAAACGCTAGATCTCTGGGCCTAAAATATCACAACATTTTATATTACCATCAAGCAGATACACACTATACACTATAATGACTATCTTTCATGTTACTAAAATTGGTGCAAATGCTCACATAAAGTACTACATATAGACATCTGGACTGGTAACATCTACTCTGAAACTGAGGTCAAATCTTCTTTGTTCTGTACGTAACAGGAAGAGCCCATTATAGACCAGATTAGAATAACTATGAAATGAAGAGATAACCTGAACTCCAGATATAGCTTTAACAACTGTCGATTTTCCATGTGCCACATGGCCAATAGTACCTGAGATTATAAATCTTTCTCAATTGTCAGGGATCACAGGGTCAAATTAGGATTGCAGCTCAATCAGATTTAAACAAACACTAAGGAATACCAATATGCCATAAAAAAATATATAATGAAAATCAGCTAGCTGCGGAATTTTCTTTCTTCTAATTGAACATTATTATATGAATTAAATTATTCCGAAGCAAGTAAAAAGTTGTAACAAGCATTGACGTACCAATATTAATGGTAGCCTGCCGAGATATGACTTCTGGGGACAGTGGATGTAGTTGCGTCACATCCAGCTTGCTCAGATCTTGCTCCATCAGTCCTTTCCGCGACATATTGCTCTTCCTGAAAACTTTCCACTTCAATAGAAGTAAATTTGGAAACGCAAAGTTCAGGAAGAAGAAATAAGATCCTCTTCAAAATGTCAACTAGTTATATAGCACTGCATTGAACATTGAATATGTCATGTTAAAATCATGGCTCTGTCAAAGCAAGACAACTCAACAGAAAGGGCTAACTGCTACATTGAAAGTTTGCTAAAAGAAGTTCAGCAGAAATCCAGTCCAGTCTATTAGCATTAGTCTGTTAGTACTAGTCCCAGTTACTGGAAACTACGCAGCGTGTATCATGGCATTAGGGTGTGTACAAGTAACTTGCTAAATTAATTTTTTTAGTTAATAGGAAACAGGAGTGGTTGAACTGGCTATATGATGTATAAGTGTTTGATAAAAAAAAAACCTTAGTTGCACTTTCCCCAGTTCTCCCTCTCGCTTCTTACTAACTATCTCTGCATATGAGTAATTTCTATTCAATTATTCTGATTTCTCTAGATTTCTATTTTTCAATTTAACTAAGATCTGTTACTATTCTTCAATCCTCTAGACTATTATGTTCCATTCCATTGGCTGACATGTATCATTAGATTTCGTAATCGCATATTAGCATGGGGTTAAATATTAGGCATCAGAAAAGACAATAACAAACAATTATAAATAATTGCAGCTTACATGGGTACATACATACAGACATGTCAACTAGACTACCAAAGCTATAAGAGTATTTTATTTAAATATAGGGACTTCACGAATAAATGGTACATGCTACATATGTAACACGAGGAAGTATTCAGTAACAATAATTAACTACCTGAAAAGCAAGGGAGCTGCACAGTCAAGAATGAAAATGAAGAATAA
>PHNY01163394.1:27236-38572 GCA_003724115.2 Anethum foeniculum | reverse complement strand
AATAAATATATAGTTTAGTTAGCACATGTTTTAATTTGACAATTGTATAATATTATTGATATTATACAAATGTTTAACTATGTAAATATATGATGTTATTTTTGAAAATATAATACTATATTGTATATTACTATGTTTTTTAATAAAAAAATATTGTATATTACTATCAGGATGGACATAAGGTCATTTTAGGACCAGAGAGTACTTACTTGCCCCAGATTCTTAAACTCGTACCAAATCTTCAAAACCTTCCTGATACTCGAACGAAGATTCTTTCACTTTTCGATCCCCGAAAAACAAGGATTGTTATGTTTTTTTGCAAAAAACAAATAATATATTTTATAAAATTAATTTGATAAATCATGATATGCAAGAATAATAAAAATAAAAGACAAAATGAAATATTTATAATTAAATTATATTGTATTATGAACATTATAAATAATTAAAATTAATTAAAAATTTAAATCTTTAGCAATGAATATAAGTTATATTTATCTTTTATAATTTAGTTTATATACGTATATTATTTTTAATTGAAATATCGAGATCATGTTGGGATGGGGATACCATAACTCCCATCTCGATGGCCCAATTTTTTTTACTACTGCCCTTTTCTCGACTCAAAACTGAAAAAAATTATGAATATCCGTTTGAAATGTAACGTGGATGGTATTAAAATGGAGTGGGCGGGTGAGTTCGTCCTTCATTACTACACAATATAAAAAGATTCATAAAATTAAATTGTAATTTATGAAAATATTTAATTAAGAAAGATAAATTTAAAGAGTATGTCATGTATTGTATTTAAAAATGAAATGTATTAAGATTTTTTTAAAACTTATTAAGATAAAAATATGTATAACTAATCAAATATTGAATCACTTGTACAATTAAGTTAAAAAATGTTAAATATATAAATTTACAAAATTAGTATACAAAAATAAGATTAAGTCAAAAAAATCTTATGCAATATTTTTAATATGTTATACTCGTGCGAGAAATTATTTCGAGTTTTTGTATAATATTAAAACACAACACAAGGGAGAAAAGTGTCATTTTAATGGTCGTAAAATTACAAATTTATCCCTATAAGTTGGAAAATTACAAAAGTGTCACCCTACTATTATTTATGCAAAAATAAATAAATTTATGTCATTATTGAGAATCAAGCCGCTAACCTTCTTTAAGAAATTCCACGCCACAAACATTGTGCTACATTAATTTTTGAGTTTACTTTAAAAATCTTATTAAATAAATCATATCACTTATTCTATTTTTTTGTTTTAATTTTTGAGTAAAATAAAAGTCGGTAGGATGGAGACGTCGAAATAATGCATAATGGCAATTCATGCAAGAAAACTCACACAATTAATAGAATTTCTATATTTGAAAGAGAAATAGCTTACCAATATTTGTCATTGACGGAACTTGTGCTACTAAAATGACAATTCATGAAAAAAAAAACTCATAGAATTGATAGGCTTTCAAGATACTGACTTCGTGCAGTATTACAAAGATATAAGGAAATTTGTGACTTTAACCTCACAAATCTGTTCTCATTAAACATGACAAATTCAAGAACCATTAACTATTACTTCTCATGCTTCCAAGCTGGAATAACTCCAGAATTTTACAACGGATGAAAAGAAGCCAATGCACTTTTGAGCTGCAGTTAAAACCATCCACCGACTTCAACATAACATGGGACATTATCATCACAAAACTCAGCCAGTACACTAATTTAAGAGGCTGGAGACACCACGTGCAAATGCAAAAATGAAATACTAGATATTCAGTGATGTTGGCCAATGCTGCATTACCTCTATAAAATTCTAAAAAGTATATCGTTTTATATGGTCCATAACTCACGCTAAAGTGGGATTTTCATTTAAATTTTTCTCGTGTATTATAAAAATTTAAAAATAACATTCTCAGACTTAAATCATCACATTAAATCGATCTCAACCATCTTCTGAGAAACAAAATTTTTATCATTTATATACAGACCCGTGTCTTGCACAAGCTATTACGCTAGTTTATCTAGTATTCTAAAAAACATAAATTGATTCAAAGCGGGAAAACCTCGTAACAACAAAATTACGAAAAAATTAAGTACCAAAAATTTAAATATAGAATGTTCGTAGCAAAATATTGTATTTTTAGATCTTAATTAAGATTAGAACTGTACTAAAATAAATATTAAGACTTTATATTTAAAAATTTTGCACATTAATATTGACCGCTTAATTTGCTTACCGGATTGTTTAATCTTGAAAAACACTTAGTGATCTTATTAGTATAAAACCAAAGCACTTTATACTACGATTCCGCTTAAACGATCGCTTAATCCACTTTTTAAAAAACACTGTATTATTGTTATTTAAAAAGTGAAATTCTAGTTAATAAGAGTATACTGGCAATATCAAGTTCTTTTTAAAATTTATCTCTCTAATTATTTTTTTCTTTGTTCCATTTTTGGAGCGAAAATTTTAGGAGTAAAACAGGTAAAATTTTCGATAATTTTAATTTATTTTTCTTCCTTAAAAGATTTAAGAGCATAAATAGGGAAGTAAGTTATATTATTTGTTTTTCTCTTCATGAACTTGACACTTTAACCCGGTAGTTTTGAAATGGGCTTGTCACATATTTAATTTAAGGTGTTAGAGCAAAGATCTATATATATATATAACAGAGTGTTTAGTGTTATAAAAGGATCTATATATAACAGAGTGTTTAGTGTTATAAACCGTAGAGACCTGAGTGTCTGATATCAAGTAATAGCATCACGATAAACATAGGGTAAACTTGTTGATGGGAGAAAAACTGGAATCAAAAGTCTTGAGAAAACATTACACTGAGAATCAGCACTTAATTTATTAACCTCGAAATAACATGAATTTGTACCGAGACGGAACAACAAAACAAACTTTCACAAACTGAAAATGCAAACATGATGAAATTAGGGGGACATCAGAACCTGGCAATTACAGATCTTGTACCTTATTCAACTGTTCCTTACGGACTATCTGCAGAATTAATTTATTATTGAGGAGGTAGTAAGAGAAAAATAAGATCAACCCAAAGGAAGAGTAATCTTGCTTTTAAAGTATAAGATCAACCCAAAGGAACATTAAGTTTCGGAATGCATCAGATGCTTCATTCCGGGGACGAAAACCAAACTATGCATATGAGTAAAATGCATTAATCTAAAAGGTGCAGCATCAACAACATCGATGACTACGTTTGTTTTGGAATCATAGCAGAGAAGTCGCTCTAATTCTCGATATTTAGTAAATTTACCCTCATCTGAGGCCTCCCAATACAAGAAACCAAAATCCATGGCTCCCAAAGTGTACATCTTAGTCCACACACCAGCAGATCCTTCATGGTCCAAAGAATATATGTCAATAAATCTTGTATGAAATGGATACTTTTTATTATTTTGATAGGTCATTCCCGCAAGACAATCCTTTAAATTTATAAGTTTCAGTTCCTGCCTCCTCGCCAAATCAAAATCAGGCAACAATTTGAACTCATTTGTTTCAGCCACAAACTTAAAAACAACAGTATATCTACGTTTATAACGTTTTCCTGGTTCTGTCAAATATTTTGAGCAACTCCAATACGGGCATGACTTCACAATTATACTAGGACTGGGAGATTTTATAAAAGATCGAGATTTAAGACCAAATATACCTGCCGGAAGCACAAGTTGAGTCCAGGAATCAGATTTACACGAGTAAACAGAACCACATTTTGAATCTGGACTTACATAACACACTATCACCACCTTGTAATCGTTGCCCCAAGGATCCCAGCCAAATCCATAAAGATGTCTACAGTTTTCGTCAAAGTCTCTCCTACGAGTCCAATTGTCTTTTTTCTTGCATATACTACTATGCGGCTGTGCTGTGCTAAGCTCCTTATACTGACGAATAATGGGGTTCCACAACATAAAAACATCTGGACTTGCGAAACAGATTACACCATTAACTGAACCAAGCAAGAGGCTGTTGCCAATACAAGTAGTGGTCATAACAATGCTAGTTTCTTTAAAGCGAGAAATAATTTTTAATTCCAACATGTATCTGTTTTTCACGAGATAATTCTGATCATGGCATTGACGACTAACGTGGAGTTTGGTGAATTCGGGATCAGAGAATAGAGATAGCCAGGGTTTACAAACACATTTGAATCGTATTAGAGATTTCACTGGCAGTCGTATCAGGATCTCATCATGGATTATCTCTTGTGGCAGCTCCGTTTTTGTTTGTCCTTTTCTTTTCTGCAGTTGCTCCTCCATTTGCATTGGAATTAATTCACTGCACAATGCATTTTATACGATACTTATTAGTAGTATTTTATAAGCCTAGCTAGGGTTCACACTTCTATTCCTCTCCCCTATCCCGCTGTGCTTTGACCCACAATTTAAGGGATTTTTTCCCCAAATCCTTCCGGACGCAAAAGGAAGTACGTAGAGGCAAAACAAAGATCGACATCGACTTACCTACGTGACTCTGACATCGACTTACCTACGTGACTCTGACCAATAGAGAATGTGCAAAATTTCATCACTCCAACCCAATACTTTTAGAGATCTCCAAACCACGCAGAAACCTTAGCTAAAAATCATTAATACATACTATAAATAAAAATTTTAGAGATTACGTAAAAAAAAATCAAAGTCCAATAGTACATTCCCGTTATCTAGAAATATAGTCAACCTTTTCATGTTGGCTATATTTGTCCAACCTCTGTAAGAAGATTTCATATCATTTATTACCATATTGAAGTGATAAATTTTATTTATAATAACATAAAATCTTAATAAAATACATAATAAAATACTATTTTTAAAATGTAGCAAATCAATGTAGCCAACCATCAAAGCACAATGTCTTAAGGGTTCAACAAACTTTATACAATGTCCTACAGATTCAATTTAGCCAACTAATTATAGCTAATGCTATTGGAGATGCTCTTGAACTTTGTTTTTGGTCTTTGTTATAAAAAGCCTGATTAATAGTTTTTCGGTTTCTTCCAAATCGATTTTGCCATTATGGAGTAAAAAGCAATTTCTGAATAATTGTATTTGGTAGATTTCGGAATCAAATTTGTAAATGAAGAGTAAAAAAAAAATTTGGGATTTTAAAAAATTTCATTGATTGGTAAAATCAGTCATCAATCAGTCAAATTTTAAAAATTGAATGTACTAGTTTAAAACCCGTGCTGCGCACAGGCCTTTATTAAAACTAGAACAATAAACCGCGCTTCGCGGCGATACTATAATAATATTTTTTAAAAATTATTAAATACTAGCTTACAACCCGTGCGATGCACGGGTTCTCTTTAGTATTAATATAATTTCATTTATATTATATATAATTTAAGAAATTCTAATGTAAATAAATACATACTAAAATTAACAATCATAAAATTATAATCATAATTTGAATGTGTATGATTTACAGTTAAAATTAAATAGCATAAAACATATATGATTGATGAAATTTGAATCATTAACTTTATTTATATTTTTATAAATAATAATATACATGTTTATTGTTGGTGGGATTTGAATCTGAGAGCGTATATGTATCTTTATAAATAATATTGATATAAATATTTGTTGTTGACGGGATTCGAACCTGAGAACTTGAAAAGTGTATTCTTTTAGTATATAGACTGTTTAATGATATTATTGTTTGTTGTTGGCAGGGTTCGAACCTGAAAACTTCAAAAGTGTATTCTTTTAGTAAATTTAGATCTAACTGTTATTATTATTTGATTAAGAAAATCCGGTTGTGATTGAAAAAGATAACCAAAAACCAAAATGAGGGGTTAACCAAACTACAAATTATACCATATTCCGGTTATTATAGTTTAGTATAGATTAATTATTATTATTATTTAATATGATAGTACAACATCTTTTTGACTATATTTGATATATAATAATAAATGTTAACTACTTAAATTTAAATACCATATAATGTGTTTTACAATTAAATAGCCTAAATAATAAAACAAATCTCTAAAATTAACCGATCCACAAGATCCTTAATTCTACTTGGACAAAAGGCTGCATTCAAATCACAATATCAATCAAGCATTCCCAAATCATAAAATCAATCAAACAACAATACATATAGTTATAGTTAAAGCAGAACCAAGAATCAAGCCAAAACGTAATTCCAGGTGATGTGTTTGGAACTGTGTCCGACGTATTCTGAAAAAGAATGGTGCGTTCCTTTATATAAGTTTTGGTAGACTTTGTGGGCAAGTCTATATGCCTGATTGGGCTTTCAAATACCTAAAAGATAGAATTATATGATTTGGCATTACTAATCTAAGAGATAGAATCCGATTTTGACCAAGAATCAAGCCAAGACTTAATTTTAGGTGATGTGTTTGGAACTGTGTCTGACGTAATTCTTAAAAAAAAAGTTGAATTCCTTTATATAGGTGTTGGGAGACTTGGTGGGCAAGTCTATGTGCCTGATTGGGCTTTCAAATTCCTGAAAGATAGAAATATATGACTTGACGTCTACTAATCTAAGAGATAGCATCCGATTCTGACTTATCTTATCCGCTATAATTTTATAAAAGATAGATATTTGCTTCTTTGTAGAATTTTATGATTTGGATTTGGCGTCTACTAATCTGAGAGATAGAATCCGATTCTGACTTATCTTATCAGATATAATTTAGGTAATTGTAGTTTATCTAAGAGATAGAATCTGATTCTAACTTATCTTATCCGCTATAATTTTATAAAAGATATGGATTTGCTTCCTTGTAAAATTTTATAACTTGGCGTCTACTAATCTAAGATATAAAATATGATTCTGACTTATCTTATCAGCTGTAATTTTATAAAACATAGGGATTTGCTTTCTTGTAGAATTATATGACTTTGCGTCTACTAATCTAAGAGATAGAATCCGATTCTGACTTATCTTATCAGCTATAATTTAGGTAATTGTAGTATTTAAAATTCGAAAGACAGAACGGAACGATCTGAGAGGCGCCACATAAACGCCCCCGACTTCTCCTTTATATAAGTATATTGATGATTTTTATTTTTTTTGTTATATATAACTCTAATATAAGTTATTAAAGATTAAATTAATTATTATTTAGTTATTATTTTATTTCGAGTGTTCTAATTTCTGATTATAAAATAATACGTGATTAATGAAATTTTAATAATATACTTTCTTTATATCTTTAGAAATAATAATATAAATGTTAAATGTAATATGTTGTTGGCGTGAATCAAACCTGAAAACTTTGCTTATTAACATAATATAAATGTTAAATCTAATATGTTGTTTGTGGGAATGAACTTGAAAAGTTTGCTTGTGAATATTTTTAGTATTTCGATCTAATGGTTATAAGCATTTGATTTGGAAGATCTAACGGTTGCGGCGAGGGGCGGCGAGGGATGACCAAAAAATGGTGTTAACCAAACTATATATTATACTCATGTTTAGCTATTATAGTTTAATATAAATAAAGTAGATTTAATTATTTAACTTGCAACTTTGTTCTCTTTTATTCAAAATTTCATAGATTTCGTTGAGTAGTTATCTAAGGGTAATTTGGCAAATCTGAGTAATACTTTTCTGAACAATTAAAATTTCTGAATGACTAGCTATTCGAATTCTGGATGAATAATACTATCCGGTAAATGACTTAATAAAATCTCATAAAGATATCGATTTTTTATTTTACTTTTATCAATGAATAATGTTTTTCCACAAAATAGTTTCATACTCTATTTTAATGATATGCTATAAAATGTAATAATAATTTGCAAATGAAATAAATTATGCAACTAAAAATTAATAAAAGAAAAATCATTTTATAAAATATTTCTAAATAATTATGTTCATGTCTTTGATCATATTAAAAATATACCACCTACCACCTATTTTAGTGCTTCTTGAAGTTACTTACATATTTAATAAATAAAATAATACTTATTGATTATACAAATTCACATGAATCATAAATATTAAGAATGCATATGCTGAAGTCTATTTCTCCTAAGTTGAACTGCATCTTAGTTCTTAAGCTAAGATTATTAATTTTAATGATTCAGGAGATTTTTAACCATTAAAAAGGTTAAAAGAAAGTCTCTCAAACAGTCTTAATGGATAAAATAGGTCTGTTAAGCAGGGTTAAGAGGAAAACAAATGACACTAAATCTGTATTATATATAACAAATAAATACATACATACATATATATATGTAAAAAGGGTGCTACTTCAATACAAACTCACTTATAATGAAAACTAGAAATTAAAATAATTTTATCTAAATCGCATTAAAATATAGCACATATAGTGGAAATTTATCGTTGGAGATGGAAAAAAATACAGTGATGTCAGATTTCAAAAAAAGCTTATCGATTGACAGAAAAAATAAAATTAAAAACGGAGGGGATTCCGTGGGATTCTGTGTAGGAGGGTGTATTTTAATTCTGTGTGGTGCCTATAAAGGGGTCATTAGATTAGATAAATCTAATGGGTTATATTACTTTCTAGTTTTCATTTTAAATGTTATTTCTATAAGTATATAAGTAAATTAAAATAATTCTAATTGATAATCTAATTAATCATTTCTGTCAATTAATCATTTATTATCCTATTAATCCTTAGTAGGTGCATTCATCTTTGTATAACATTGATTTTAAGAAAAAATATATATAACCAAATTTGGTTAACTAAATTGTTCAACTAACATTTCGCTTAGGTATAATTTTACTAAATAATTAATATAATTGACGTACTAAAGTATCCCGACAAAAAACGACCTAGACTAAAGTATATTAATAGATTTATTTATTGCATGTGTAGAACTGATCGGAATCATTTGCTTAATTGTGAAACCCAACTAGGCACATGAGTAATATGCATTAATCTAAAAGGTGATCCATCAACAACATCCGGGAATTTATTTGTCCCTTACCCCTTACTCGAGGGACCTCTGCGTTAAACCTCATAAAATACTCTTAAAAAGTCTCCCTCTCCCTTTAATTTATGTTAGCTAGGGTAGCCACTGGAGGTGTGTAGAACATGGAAGACTGGAATTGCTTGATAAATATGTCTGCAAATTTCTTCTAGAAATCTATGGTCACATGTTCCCCTAACTTGAAAAATCGTTATTAGGCGCTACCCCTTAAAGAGGCCACAAACAGCCTGCACGGGGTCTCAGGGGAAACCGGATATACTTTTATTTCAGTATTCGCTAAAGGTTAAATCCGAGTTTTCTCTTGGGTGAATGGCGAGAACATCCCTACTGAGTTCATGGTACCCTTATCAGCGTCTATCTTCTCCATTAATTTTTTCAACTCCTCTATGTTCATGTCGCCTACCTCTTCCCACCTTGAAGGCCATATTGTAGTGGAGGGGCCCCACTAGAATGCTCCTCCTCCTGGTGGGTATGAGTCCTTTTTTGGTGATCTTTATGTTGAGACTGTTCACCCTCATGTTGAGATGGGAGCCTTAAATTATGCTCAGTAAGTTTGAACCCTATCCTATTAAAGACACTGGTAGAGCAAGCTCCAGATGAGGCTTGGCTCTGCGACTTCTCCTTTCATTCAAATTCGGGTTCGCTAGTCTCTTGTGCCTCATCATTAGCTTCCTTATCGAACTCCCTTATCAACTTCTTTTCGGTGCCCCTACCAGACTTCCTCCCATTATTTATCTTCTTTTTTTTCTTTTTACTAGTAGTGCGACCCCGCTCAACCTTCTCAATATGATTGTTAACCACGGCCAATAGCGCCCCTATCTTTTCGAAATAGCTCATAACCTCCTTATTCTCGATTATCGGGGCAGACGAGGTTGTTATATATAATTTGATGATGATCAGTGTTTAAGTACATATCAGTATTTAAACAGATCAGTATTTATCATCAGAGTTCGTCATGTGATATCAGTTTTTGATATCAGCGTTTACTATCAGAGTTTACCTGTCAGATTCTATAGAAGCTACAAATCAGGAGATGATTTATCTGATTAAAGAAATGAAGATGGCAAGGATATTGTGACGCCCCCAAATCCGGGGTCAGAGGATTTGGTCATCACACTAAAAATCTCGACAAAATAAACATGTTTAAACCAAAATAATCTCCAAATTACTGGCCAACAGTTGAAATATAATATCAGACCCCAACTAAACCAAGATCTTTTAGGTTACAGTTCTAGAAACAAGAATCCAAAATCCAAAAATACACTTCTTCCTTTTTATTTTATTACACTTTTCAACAATTTGCAAACTCAACACTTTACTCACTAGTAGAACTTCGAAAAGAGGTATACTAGGCCCAATTACACAATAACATAACTAATATAATTAAAGACAACTTAATACAATAACTTTTACTCTATTTCCGAATACCCAGACCCAGCCATCTTCAATTTGCATCTTTCTTTTCACTTTTCAAATTACGACGGGTTACACATCGTCTATCTACCTTTCACTGGAAGGTTAAATTTAAAACAGGCAAGTATGAGCGAAAGAAATGGTCAGCAAGATTACTAAAAACATTATAGAAAAGCCTCGAAACATTTGCGGATTTTCTAAATAAAACTGATATTTTCACTTTAACAACATCAAAGCAACTTATATAATTTGCAATACTTTTTCCATTAAAACTTTTGATAATTAAGCAATAGAAGTTTTAACAATAATTTAAATTTCAACAAGAACCTGGTCAAATATCAATACCGAAAATCAGTTGACTTAAGAAGATTATCGCTTTAAGATATTTGCAAGAAGAAATCATTTTGCTCTGTGTACTAACAAGCATATCACAATCAAAACAATAGGAAACAGTAATCATAAACTGAATCATAATTCTTATAACAATATTTTTATCCAAACCATAAACAATTGATAAGTTATTTTCTTTTATGATTATCAACAACAATTTAGATTGGCATCAATTTACGCTATGATGTTCCTGATGAACAGTCTTGAAACAGCACCGGTATGCCGCAGCCATACCGTAAATATAGGGCATCCCAAAAGGCACATATTTTGACCTAGCAAGATATTTTCATATAATATCTAGCTCATGTTGGACCTGCGTCCCGGCCTCTTATGCTAACCATCCAATCTTAAAAATATTTTAATATAGGAGCCGAGTCAAGCGACATCCTTAATAATTTACTTCCCCCATTTCACATGCTCAGGATGAAGGGTTTCGTGCACATAAACGCAGCGAAAAACAGTAATAAAAACAGAAAACTGAAACCCATCTCAGGATCCATGCGAAAAACAGATAATTAATTCGTGGATCAGATGTGTTTATCTTAAAAAT
>PHNY01163353.1:8922-19382 GCA_003724115.2 Anethum foeniculum | reverse complement strand
AATCAATCACCAACATACCAAACGCACATATAATCGTTAGCCTAACTTCTACTAACATTCCATCAACATTTAATCATTAAAATCGAATCAAAGAACATGGAATCAACATCTTTACATGCAAGAAATCGAATCTGAAAATTTTGGGATTAAAACCCTTAATCTAAAATCATAATTGGAGCACAAAATCCATTACCTAATCATGTATCAATATCAATTATCATATAACCAAAAACATAAACACAAACTAACAAAATTGATTTCTCAATTCACTTAAAGACTTTCACATGCAACACCAAAAACAAGTTTAAGATAGTTTTTAGGGCTCATATCATCATTGCCCACCATCGATTCACCGGAGTTCATCACCGGTGGCGGCAAAAATTGGATGGTGCCCAAAAATAGGGTTTCCATCACGGATTTCTACCGATTGATTAATAAAACACCATGGGTAACTAAGATTCATCAAGGAAATCAGTTTTTGATGCACAAATAATCAAACCCGAAGCAAGGGTTTCAAAAAGAATCACACGCGCGGCTATATACACACACATGCATACACAAGTCAAACACAATTCGATTGGGGAGGCTTAAAGCATCAAAACCCAATCAAAATTAGTTTGAATCATGTAAGAATCAAGCAAAAGTGATGAAAGGAAGAGGAGAGAGTCTTCACGGCCGAGAGGGAGAACGAGAGAGAAAAGAAAGAGAGACACACACGTTGCCGATTGAAAACAATTGACCCCTTGGGGTTTAATTCCCTGAGGGATATGATTGTAATTACACAATTATAATTTTTATTCTAAATATATAAATATATGTATAAATGCTTTTATATATTTATATATATATATATATATATATCTTTTTATTGGAAAATAAAATGAGTTTGGGCAAAAGATGATTATTCTTTAAAAAAATGTATTTTTAAAATAAAGAAACTAAATTTAGCTACTGCCCGATATTTTTAAAATATTTTTATTCCTTATAATGAATTAAATATAAAATTTTGAAGATTAAATCTATTAAATCCAACATTATCTGAAAAATCACATAACACGTCAAAAGTCATAAATAATTAGTGGGTATATTTTCAAAAAGTCTCTTAATTAATAAGGAAGATTATAAAACAAATTTCGTGATTCTTGAATACTTAGAGAATTTTATAAAAATGTTTTAGTAACCAGGAATCGCTAAATTCATTCAAAAATTCACTTTAACAATTCCAGAAACGATTGTGCTCATACCATTAACTCCACTTACCAGCTATAAACAATTTCGGTCACATTTTTCACGTAATTACACATATACAAATATTGACACTTTCTTTTATAACTGAAATGTATCAAATTGGAATAAGATAAAATCTTAAATCCTAGTTCTATTTTAAATTAAATATATTTATATATATATACACACACATAATCATAATACACAATTTAAAATCATTTTACATTTAATACCTATCGTAATTATAAAGTAAAAAAAAAAAATTCTAGGAGCCAATCTATGAGCCAGCACACTATCTTAAGGAACTTAATAATATTTAAAATTCTAATTCGTTATAGTCCATAATTTGTTTATAACTCTTCTTGCATGCTGTGACCCAATCAGCATCTTGAAGAGCTTCATCCACTTTCTTTGGTTCATTCAGAGATAAAAAAAGAATGATAAAAACACTCATTTTGAGTAGCAGTTCTTCTAGTCTGTACACCTTTATCAAGATCACCAATGATTAAGTCATGTGTATGTGATTTTATACATTTCCTTGCTATAGGAAGTTTGCTTCTAGAACTGGAAGATTCTCCATGATCCATAGTATCTTTTTTTTTTCTTTCATTAGTACCATCAGTATCTCCTGATACTCCCCTTGAATTAGTGTTTTCATTGTTATCAAAATTTCTTTCATCAATATTTGAGGAATCAGTGTTTGATGAATCTTCTTCTGATGTTTCTTTATATGAAGTAGACTTTTGAGTATGATCATGTTGCTCCCCCTCAACATGTACTTCATGATTAGAGGTTTGATTACCATTAGAAAATAATGGTTTATCAGAGTCTGATGGAGTATTACTATTTGTACTATCAGTGTTTACAGAAATATTAGGATTTAGCTGTTCAGCATATGGTACTTCATTTTCAAATCTCAGTTGATCATGATCATCAACATTTTCTAGACCTGTTATCTTCTTGTCATTAAAAGACACATTAATTGATTCCATGACCACTATTGTTCTCAGATTATAAACTCTGAAACTTTTGTTGACAGTGGATATCCAACAAAAATACCTTCATTAGCTTTTAGATTAAATTTAGTAAGCTATTCAGGGTGAGTTTTGAGAACATAACACTTATAACAAAAATTGTGAAAGTATTTCAGATTTAGTTTCGTTTCTTTCACCATTTCAAATGGTGTCTTTCCATGCCTGTTTATCGGTGTAGAATTTTGAGTGAAGCAAGCAGTTTGCGCAGCTTCTGCCCAGAAGTAAGTTGGCAACTTTGCTTCCTCAAGCATGGTTCATGCAGCTTCTATGAGAGTCATGTTCTTTCTTTCAACAACTCCATTTTGCTGTGGAGTTCCAGGAGCAGAAAATTCCTGTTTAATTCCTTTTGACTTGCAGAACTCTTCCATAGTTGAATTCTTGAACTCAGTGTCATTATCACTTCTTATTATCTTTACAGTATGTTTTGATCCTTTTTCCAGCTCTCTCACATGATCAAGAAGAATAGATGGAGTTTCATCCTTTTTATGCATAAAATACACCCAAGTGTACCTTGTATACTCATTAACAATGGCAAGTGCATACCTCTTATTTGCTATAGACATTACATTCACTGGACCAAACAGATCAATATGAAATAAGTGAAATGGCTCAAGAATGGAGGATTCAGTTTTACTCTTGAATGAATATTTCCTTTGTTTGTCCTTCTGACAAGCATCACAGAGACCATCAGGAGTAAACTGAGCTTTGGGCAATCCTCTCACTAAATCTTTCTCCACCAATTCATTAATATTGTTGAAGTTTAGGTGAGAAAGTCTTATGTGCCAATTTCAGCTTTCTTCAGTTAAAGCTCTCTCAGTAGACAAACTTCTGAGCCATCAGTATTTACAGAAAGCTTGGCTTCATAAATGTTACCATGTCTATATCCTTTCAATGCAACCTTCCCAGTTGAGTTACTGACAACTCCACAATGATCTTCATAAAAGTCCACATGATAACCTCTGTCACAGATTTGACTCACACTCATCAAATTATGTTTGAGTCCTGCAACTAGAGCTACATCTTCAATGATGACCTTCCCAAGATTGATCTTGCCATATTGCAGAGTCTTTCCCATGTTGTCATCACCATAAGAAACACTTGGGCTAGCTTTCTCTTTAAACTCTGATAGAAGGGCTTGATTTCCTGTCATGTGTCCTGAACATCCAGTGTCCAGAACTAGGATGTTTTTCCTGTTACCCTTCAATCAGTAAAGCCACTATTTAGAATTTTTGAGGACCTAGACTAACTTGGATCATTTGGCCTTATTAAGTTTGTTAACATTTGCAGTAGAAGACTTTCTATTAGAGTTATGCTAATAGTCTTAGTATTAGGAGACATATACAGAATTAACTTTATTGATTTTTAAAGAAGGTTTCAGTTCATAATAATCATAACACAAATTGTGATGTTCTTTACATGTGTAAATGGAATGCCAAATACTACCACAATAAAAACAATGGTTCTGTGGTCTATATCTAACTGTCTTGTTCCTAAACTCTGATTTAGGTTTGACAGTTGTGATATCCTTATTCTTCCTGCAATTCACAGAATTATGATTAGTACTACCACATTTATAACAAGCCTTCCTAGGTGCATTAGAAATGGGTTTATAGTTGTTTTCCTTCTTTTCCATTTCTATTCTTTCTAGGCTGTGTCTCCTTGTTACTCTTTGTGATTTCTTTCAACTTATGTTTAAGTTGCTTCTGAGACATTAAACTAATGTTTATTGTCTTTACTTTAACCTGTCTAGAGCTATCTGTAGTTGAGCTGGGCTTAGCTCCTAATGTTGACCCTATTTTATTTACTGATTTGACATTATCAGTAATTAAATTAAACTTAACAGGTCTAAACGTAGATCTATTTTCTTATAACTCTATCAAGAGTCAATGGTTCTCAGTCTCAGCTTTAATATCCTTATCTTTTTCAGGACTAGATTTCACATACCCTAATCCTGATTTCCAACAAACACTTTCAAGAATTTCCTGAGTTGTTTTTCCTGATTTGGTCCAAGTTTTAATAATTTCTCTCTTTTTAGCTAGTTCTTTTTCAAGATAAGCATGTTTTTTGAGAAGTTCCTATTGAACATAAATGGCATCATCTCTTTCCTTTTGAATTTTTAGCATAAAGATAAGTTCAGCTTCTAGGTGATCATTTCTTTTCTTAAGATCATCATTTTCAATCTTAATTCTTTCATTTTCTAAAGTTTGATCCCTAAAGCTAACATGCATGTATTTGAGAAATTTTCTTAACTCAGAAATATCATCTGTATCAAAAGCAAAAGTTGTTTAAGGTACCTTAACATTAGATTGTGCAGAGTCATCAATATCAGTATTTGCTACCAATGCATAGTTGACTTCCTCATCAGTATCTGAAGAGTTAGCCCATTCTGTTTTCCTTGTGATGAGAGCTTTACTCTTTTCAGCTTTAGCCTTTTTGCACTCAGTTGGAAAATGCCCTATATCATCACAGTTGTAGCATTTGATCTTTGATTTGTCAAATTTGCCTGACTTGTACTCCTTGTTGTCCTTCTTCTTAAATTCCTTTTCTCATAAATTAATCCCTTCTTAGAAAAATTTTTCCTTTCCTGAAACCTTTGTACCCCATCTTCTTGAAGCTTTTAACCATCAAAGCTGCTAGTTGCATCATCTCTTCATCATCAGGATCTTCATCCGATTATGTGGAGTTATCGGTGTTTGAGTCATCATCAGTATTTGATGACTCAGTATCAGACTTTGCAACCATAGTCTTTCCTTCAGAATGGCTCCTTTTCACAGCTTTGTCTTTTGATACTTTCTCTTCAACCGTCAAGGCAACATGCCTTGATTTGCTTCCTTTTCTATTGCTCATTTGTTCCATCTCAAGTTCATGACTTTTGACCATACTATAGATTTCATCAAAAGACATCTCATCCAATTCATAGTTGTCTCTTATGGTTGTTGATTTGAGATCCCACTTTTCAGGCAATGCTAGGAGAAACTTCAGATTAGAATATTCAAGATCATACTCTTTGTCTACCAGTGACAGATCATTCAGTAATTCAAGAATCTTCATAGATCTCTGTCAATGATTCATCTGACCTTGAATCAAAATGCTCATACTTCTGAGTGAGTATAGTTCTCTTATTCTTCTTAATAGCCTTTGTTCCTTGACACTTTACCTCCAAAGCATCCCAGATCTCCTTTGCAGTTTTGCATCCAATCACCCTGTTGAACATAATATTATCAAGACTACTATGTAAGAGATGTCTCACCTTTACATCTTTCATTATAGAAGATTGATCTTCAGGAGTGTAATCTTTCTTCTTATTGGAAACAACCTTTTGTGGTTCATCTCCAACAGTAACAAAGAGCTTTGTAGGCTTGTGTGGTCCATCATAAATCCTGTCAAGGTATTTAGGATCTGTGGCTTCCAAAAACATAGCCATCTTAACTTTCCAAGTGGGATAATCACTTGCCTTCAGCATAGGAACCCTAATAGCTTCAAATCTACTAGTATTGTTCCCTGAAGATTGATTATATGTATTCTTATCAGTCATGATTTTTGTTTACGGATCTTAACTGTTTGTGTATTAACAAATTGGCTGTGATACCAATTGTTAGGCCTCAAATATACTGTAGAGGGGGGGTGAATACAGTATGTAGCGATCAAATCGAATCAACAAGTAAATGATGAACATTTTTTGTATTGATGAATAAAAACTATTACAAGATACAAGTACTCTCTCCAAGAATGTAAGAATATTCTTTAGAGCTGCTAGGTTACACGAATGATAGAACAATAATTGACACATATAGTGTTAACCTAATCTGGTTTATATAGCACACAGTTACACAATCAAATACTACAGATATGATTATCAATAATGATTAGATATAGAAGTTATCCTATAACTGATTGCTGTAATTCCATATATTAAGGAACCGATATATTCTTGCCTTCTTCAATTCTTCAATCAGATAAATCATCTCCTGATTTATAGCTTCTGTAGAGTCTGATAGATAAACTCTAACATTAAACACTGATATCAAATACTGATATCATCCTGACAAACTCTTATGATAAACTCTAATTTGTCTAAGTATTAAACTCTGATCAATCATCAAATTATATCTAACAGACTCGCTAAAAAGGATATATCACAGTTCAGTATTGTACATATTTTTATTAAATCTCTTTACAACGTATAACCAAATTTACTAACATCCAATAAATTTTGTAGCTTTGATTAAATCATTAGATTATGCCCAGCAAGAGGTCTTTTGGAGACAAAGAAGTAAACAATTATGGTTAAGCGAGAGTGATAAAAACAACAAATATTTTCATACCTCAACAAAAAATAGGAGGAAAGCAAACCAAATCACTTTTTTGAAGGACGATAATGGGTACACAGTAGAGTGGGAATCTGGGTTAGAAGAGACCATGAAAGATTATTTTACTCGTTTGTTTGCTGCAACTAATACAAACTGGGAAAGCATTACAGACTGTTTGTCGAGTAAAGTAACAGAAGAGCAAAATAATATGCTATCTGCAGAAGTTGAGGAAAAGGAGATTAAAGCTGCACTTTTTCACATGCACCTAGACAAATTCCTGGGATCTGATAGGATAAGTTCAGGATTTTACCAGAAATGCTAGCATATAGTCAAGACTGATATAATCGGTATTGTTCATCATTTCTTCACATCTGGTATGATTGATCCTTAACTAAAAAATACTAGTATTGCTCTTATTCCTAAAAAGAAAAACCCATTTTTCATGACTGATCTTCGTCTTATATCGCTCTGTCATGTTGTTTACAAGATAATATCCAAAGTTCTTGCCAACAAGATGAAACGAGTTATTGATTATATTATATCAGATTCATAGAGTGTTTTCATTCCCAGACGTTTGATCACTGATAATATAATGGTAGCCTTTGAGATTATGCATTTTATGAAGCAAAAGAATAAAGGGAAAGGTAGCTGGATGGCGTTAAAGCTCGATATGTCCAAAGCGTATGATCGTGTTGAATGAAATTTCCTGGAGACTGTGTTAACAAAGCTGGGGTTTGATGGACGAGTGATTAAATTATTCATGGGATGCATGACTTCAGTTCAGTATCAGATTTCGCATGTCGGGAAGCAATTTGGATCAATTGTACCAGAAAGGGGTCTCAGGCAAGGAGATTCTTTGTCGTCTTATCTCTTCCTAATATGTATTGAATGCTTGTCAGCACTGCTGAATGATTTTGAAAGAAGGAAGCAGATCAATGGTGTTAAAGTTGCTCGTTCTGCACCATCCATTTCTTATATGTTCTTTGCGAATGACTCCTACATTTTCTGTAAAGCAACTTTGGAGTGCATATCATGTATTACAAATTTTGAGAATTTTCGAGACAGCATCAGGACAACAGTAAATGTGGATAAGTCCTCAATTTCTTTAGCAAAAACACATCAAATTCGTTGATAAATGAACTTTGTAATAAGCCGAACTTTCACGAGGCAAACGATCAAAGCCTTTATTTGGGCCTACATAACATAATTGGTAGAAACAAATCATCAAATTTTGGTTTTCTTAAGGAGAAATTACAAAATAGATTACAAGGTTGGGAAAGTAAAATGCTATCTAAAGGTGATAAAGAGGTGTTGTTGAAGACAGTAGCACAAACTTTACCAAATTATGTAATGGGGGTCTTTCTGTTTCCGCTAAATCTATTTCAAGACTTGGAGAAAATGATGTGTAAATTCCGTTGAAAAATGAATTCAAAAAAAGATATAGGTATCCATTGGTTCAGCTGAACTAATATGTGCAAAAGAAAATTACTGGGAGGAATGTGGTTTAGAAGCATTCATGATTTTAATATTGCTCTTTTAGGCAAACAAGCTTGGAGATTGTTAAATTATCCAGACAAGTTGGTTAGTTGTGTTTTCAAGACTTGTTATAATTCACAAGGTTCTTTTCTTAGTGCTAAACTTGGTCATAGCCCTAGTTATGTATGGCGGAGCATTTTCGAATCTCAATCTTTATTAAAACAAGGTCCGGGGTGCAGAATTGAAAATGGATCATCAATTAATATTTTGGAGGACCCTTGGTTACTTTTGGAACCTTATGCTTATATTTATACAAATAGTCTCACTTTGCAGGGGCAAATGGTATCCTCATTAATGGATGGTAATAGTAACTGGGATATTGATCTTGTTATGGATGTATTTGACAGCAGGGACGCCAATATAGTTCTATTCATTCCATTGGATACTGAAGTCCAAGATTCCTGGTACTGGAGACAAGAAAAGCTAGGTTATTATTCTTTTAAGAGTGCATATCTTCTCTTGCAGAACCTCAAGAACATTCAACACACAATGTAGAACTTAGGGTTTTGGAGAAAACTTTGGAACTTAAAGATTCCACCCAAAGTTAAGAATTTCTAATAGCGTGCTTCTGCAAACTGCTTACCAACTAAGGATTTACTCCTTTCAAGAAGAGTTCAGGTAACAAATTTTTATCCTACTTGCAACGAGTTCCCAGAGAAAATTCTTCATACTTTTGTATTATGTTCTTATGCTGGTACTTGCTGGCAACGAGTGCACCACCAACCTGTAATTGGTGACTTTAGTTCTTTTCATGAATGGCTTCAGCTAGTTTCGAACAGCAGGATATTGACAGAATTCATATTACTGTAATGATCTATTTAATGATTTAGAAACATTGAAATGAGCTTGTATAGAACCAACATAGTTTGGAGATCATAGAGGTGGTTGAATCTGCATATTCTATTCTTAACCAATGGAAGAGTGTTCAAGATAAGTCCTTTGACAGGTTTATGGCCTACATGAATCAAGACGATGGTGATGAACACTGGCATACTCCCCCGACTAACAGAGTTAAGATCAATGTTGACGCAGCCATATTTGTAGAAACAAACTGTTATAGTAATGCATTTGTAATAGTAGACCATGAAGGGAAGCTAGTCGAAGCAAAGATCAAAGTGTATGAGAGGGAAGCCTAACCCAGATTTGACAGAAGTGTTTGGCATTAGGGAGGTATTAAGCTGGGTTCTAGAGAATGATTACAGTAACACATCCATTGAATCTGCTTGCTTGCAGCTTGTTCAGGCCATTCATAGCTCTCTTTCTTGTTTATCATACTTGGGGATAGTGAACCAAAATGTCGAGACATGCTAGCAAGTTTAAGCCACAGAAAAATAAATTTTCGGTTTGTTAAACGTTTAGCGAATAGAGTAGCTCACTATTCAGCGAGATACAACTGTTCAGTTGCTGATCGTATTTGGAGAGTAGAAAATGTCCACTCCAATTTTCATCATATATTGTTGAACGATTTAAAGCATTAATGAAATCTCTCTTTGACGGCAAAAAAAATAAAGATTATAAAATATCCACAAATATTAACTCAACATAATAATTTTTATCATGTATCACACACATTTTCCAATTCATTGTATCAACAATCGAACAATGAAACTCGACTGAAAATGTAGTCGAATACACATTTAAAAAAAAATAAAATAAGACGAGGATCGAGAATATAGAATTAAGTTATCCCATGAAACCCTATTATATACTCTCTATGTTCCTAAAAAACTGGCGGTATATGAATTCTGAAAGTCAAACATTTTCATGTTTGACCATGAATTATATTTTATTAGTTTAAAATTTTGGAAATTTAAAATTTTAATATGATTGTAAATCAAATATACTTTCTAATGATATTTTTTTCATAATTTTTATATCTAATGACATTTATTTATTGTTAGTCAAAATTTGTTTGGTTTGACTTTAAAATTTCATAAAACTCCAAATTTTGTGGAACAGAGGGAGTATTTCGGTTACAGTTTTGGTGGGAAAGATTAAAAGAGGTTATCGGAACCCTAATCGCGAACGGAACATAATCAGTCAATATGCCTCCTCGACGTCGTTCTAGCCCTCGCCCATCTTCTTCTTCTTCATCCTCCGAGACGGCTGAACAACAATTTCGATACATTCACTCTATCCCCCCAGGAGTCCCTTACAGTAATTTTTTTGCTGATCGTCGTCCTCGTCCTCCACCTCCTCCCACTTTTATCGTGCCCGATAGACCCTCTAATCGTCAACCTTCCATCATACGCCCACATTCACTCTTTCCTGGCGTTTATGTTGCTGCTGATCATGATTATGATGCTCAATCTACTTATAATTTCCTTTATACCAGAAATCTCGTACCTGGTGT
>PHNY01163322.1:335-12818 GCA_003724115.2 Anethum foeniculum | reverse complement strand
ATCCCCCCCCCCCCCCCCCCACCCACACACACATATTTAGTTATTTATTTATATATGTATATACGAATTTTACTTGAGACATTCTTTTAACTAACGGTTAGAATTGAGAAATTTGAATGCAGTAAATGGAGACTGGAAGACAAGTGTTCACTGTAGATCTTCTTGAGAGATATGCAGCCAAAGGTCATGGAGTTATCACTTGTATGGCTGCTGGAAATGATGTCATTGTTTTGGGAACAAGTAAAGGTTGGGTTATTAGACACGATTTTGGAGTTGGACATTCTTCTGGTATGTTGCTATACTTTACATATTACCCCTTTTTAATCAATTTGAACCACACAATTTACTGCTATTCCGCAAATTCTTTGTTTGTGCACATATATATCGTCTGGAGGAGATTTAGTTCTACAAACTGATGGTTCCTTGGAGAGACAGAGAGGAGAAGATAAAGGGTTTAAACAATTATAGCATCTATGAAAGAAGAAGAAAAAAGAAATAGTGAGCGAGTTAGGAAATAAGAGGGCCTCACTAGATCGATGTTGGTTTATATATTAATTAAATTCCAATCCATTATTAACACATTCTCTTGCAAATCAGCACACATTTATACTACTTCCTTGACACTAATACTACTATTTTCCCTCTCAATTAACACCTGGCTCATACAAAACACGCTACTGAATGAGGTGTTGTAGCATCACATCATGCATTGTAGCTTGTTGGAAATTTTAGTGTGTGCTTGTGGTTTAATTGTACCGCTAAATGATACTCATTGAAACTTTTTTCCGAATTAGATTCTGCATTTGAGTATGTCAATTGCTTTTTGTGTTATTTATTTGGGGAAGATTGTCTTATGAGTCATTGTATAAACCTATTTCGTCAACTTATTTCTGTTTGAAGCCCACTAGTGTAGGAACTTCTCATTATTTCTCTAATATCAACTGCCTAGATATTGATCTATCCGCGGGTGTGGGTCGACCTGGTGAACAATCCATTCACAGCGTTTTTGTTGATCCTGGGGGGTGCCATTGTATTGCCACTGTGGTGGGCAATGGAGGTGCTGATACATTCTACATGCATGCAAAGTGGACTAAACCACGAATCTTAAACAAAATGAAAGGTCTTATGGTGAATGCTGTTGCCTGGAATAGACAACAGATAACAGAAGGTAAATTTCTTTGTTATCTGCAATAAATTACTCTATATATCTCGCACAACAAACTAACTCGCTATAAATATACATGCAACATCTTTTCAGCTTCGACTAAGGAGGTGATTCTCGGGACCGACAATGGTCAATTGCATGAAATTGCTGTTGATGAGAAAGATAAAAGGGAAAAGTATATAAAGTTCCTTTTTGAACTTGCCGAATTACCAGAAGCTTTCAAAGATCTACAGGTATGTTTCTTCCCCTTCCTCTTTTCTTCAGTTACATATAAGCATTCTTTCCCTTTCACATCTTGAGTAATGACTGTGCATTTCTCTTTGTGAACTTGGTTGTTAAAGTTGTGCTTTCTGACTTGGTTGTAAAGAATATGAGGCGTGAAACTTTTTTCAGAAACATGAACTCAGGAGTTAGAAAACTCCAAACTAGTTTACTTAGTAATTTTTCTAATCAAGTTATTTTGTCTTCTCAATTTCTATCTGCAGATGGAAACAGCTAGCACAAGCAGTGGAACTAGATACTATGTGATGGCTGTTACCCCGACACGGCTCTATTCCTTCACAGGGATAGGATTGCTAGAGGTGAATTCCTGTCTACATCGTTTTCCTTCTGGTTTTCCAGTTTGTGTCCTATTACTCAGTATCCCAAACAAACTATACGTGCACCTATTATGTCTATTTAGACCTGATTGGTTATCCACCTCCTCTCATCTCTTTCAAAGGGAGGGGTTTGAGTCTCGGAAGCAACCTGTGGTTATACGTTTATAGGATGTCTTTCTAACCAAAAAAAAGTTATTAATCATACATATCAGAGACTGACATTCTTAATTTTGATTTGAGCGTACTCTTACTATTCGCTAGGACACAACCTTTTTATGATATATAAGGGTAAAGTTGTGTACATCCGGAGCCTCCCAGATCCTGGTGATGTAGCATATTTCGCATCAATGTCTTCTCTTTTTAGTTCCCGGCTTGAGCTTGCACTTGAAATTGAATTTGATTATAGCAGAAAGGTTTAGCCATCAGATTATTGGTTTGTACCATGCTTGATGATTAGCACTTTTAACTGATCAAAGTTGCGGAGGAAAATAAGGCCGTCTTTCTCTAATTTTTAGTTTCATATTTCAAAGAACCCCCTTCGTCACTTTCTCAAATAAGGTTTTTCCAATTTAAAGCATTCTTCTATTTAAAAGCTTGACATTGATAGAAAATCTTGAGATCAATCTTCTTAAGTTTAACTTTGGAATTATCTGGTGGCATGCTGCTTCATGCTTTAGACTGTTGCATATCTGCAAAGAACTAACAACATTATACTTACAAATCTGCAGAGAGTAACTGGCCTAAGTCTAAAATATGCTAGCATGCTGTCGCCTGTTGTAATATCTTCACACAATCCCGATGGCTAACCTTTAACACTTTATTTATGTTGTTTCAAAGTAGTTTCATTAAAGCAAATTATATATGGCTGTGTAAGTTTTTGGTATTGTACAAAATGTGTGAAGTAATGTTATTTTGTAGTCTAGATGATGCACTAATTAATGATACTGACAACATCAATTATATTGTTTTTCATGTTTTTGCAGGCTGTCTTTGCGAGTTATACAGATCGTGCGGTTCATTTTATGGAACTTCCTGGAGATATACCGAACAGGCAAGTGCTCTAGTTTGTTGTAATGTTTGTGCTATAATTAAGTTGATTATTATTGTTGTAACGCATAAAATACATAGCTTTTAAATATTAGTTATATGACAATCTGGTCCCTATTATTAGTTTGCTTGTTGCTAAAAGTTATTATTCATTTGACCAAAATACCTGTTTTTTAAAAGTTTTTGCCCAAAATACGTAATCATAAAAGAAGCGACGAGATACGCATACATGATGTGTCAATGTGTGCATCAAGATATTTACTAAATGTAACAACTGGTCCAGTTGGTTAAGAGTAGCACACAGTTTCAGTACCAGCCCGAGATTGATCCCCCTTGACGTTCTCCTCTTTTTCATAAACAATAATATGTTCTCACTTCTGCAGTGTTCTATTAATGGAATAAAAAAAAGTCTGCTGCTGTGTGGGACCGAGTCCTGGTCTCCCCTGCCACATGCCCACACTTTGAGACCGAGTCCTGGTCTCGTCTGCTACATGATAGAACCAGCAACCACATGTTTTTAATGTGTATATACACCTCACGAGTGTCAGATGCTCATGTAGAGGGTTTTTATAGCCCTCATTTCCCCAAAGGCATTTTGGTACATCTCATTCAAGTGTAGATAGGGCCTTTATGAAATAATTATCGTTATCATTTGAATCTATACTTCATTTATTCAATTGAGTAGATATATATAAATTTATTGTAATCTGCTAGAAGCTGCTGAATGTCACAATATAGGTTCAGCTGTTCGTTTGAAATTGGCCTGGTAGGAAAACTGCTGCTACTAAGTTGAAATAATTATTTCACTCCATGCTGTGGTAATTGTTCGGTGATGATGGTGATTGATTTTACATCTGTTCCTTCCCTGAATGATGATACCGTCATTTTAGTCAAAGTAAAAACTTGAAATCAGGTCTCTGAAAATTGACATGGGCAGAGGCTGCATGGATAAATAAAATTATTTTATTATTGTCACATAAACAATGGGTCTTATTAATCGTAATCTTAATCCATCTTACGGAAAATATGGGAATTTCCCAGATTTGGTCTCAGATAAGCTGTAAAATCTAGATTTATTTATACAATTTTAATATATATTAATTTCCTTATTCCTGTCTGGCAGTGAGCTTCATTTCTTTATCAAACAGAGACGAGCAATACATTTTGCATGGCTTTCTGGAGCAGGTATCTACCATGGTGGGCTTAATTTTGGTGCACAACATAGGTACAGGATACCATTCATCATCCTTCTCTATATATGTATATACTGTAAGAAGGAATGGTTTAATGTCTGTGGATGTTGCTATTAGGTCTCTGATTTTGTACCTTATTTCTTATTTTATTGAATTTGTACTGAATTATTAATTGTGGTAAAAAGAGATTATTGATGTTAACAATGGTACTGAATTTGTCACTGATAGTTCACCCAATGGAGACCAAAATTTTGTGGAGAACAAGGCTCTTTTGGATTACTCAAAGTTGATTGAAGGTGCTGGAGCCACTAAACCTAGTTCCCTTGCAGTTTCCGAATATCACTTCCTGCTACTTATTGGGAATAAGGTTAAGGTGAGTGCAATTTTTTTTCCTTTCTAAATCATTATACCAGGGACATTTCTTTCATTGAACGTGGTTAAGATATAACTGTAGTTGATACTAAGAGCCCTTCTTTGTTTCTCAAAACATTCTTGTAGGTTCAAGTGAGTCTTGCTTTGTAATCTTGACCCCTGTTTGTTGTCTTGCAGGTAGTGAATCGTATTAGCGAACAAATTGTTGAAGAACTTCATTTTGATCAAACATCAGAAGCAGCATCAAAGGGTATACTTGGATTGTGTAGTGATGCCTCTGCTGGATTGTTCTACACATATGACCAGAACTCGATTTTTCAGGTCTCAGTTTACTATATTTGTTTTGAAATTCAACAACATAATGACATTTTTATATGCTCTTCACTTGTTAACTTTGAAAACAAATTAGGTCTCTGTGAACGATGAAGGCCGAGATATGTGGAAGGTATACCTGGACTTGAAGGTTTATGCTGAAGCTTTGGCGAATTGTCGCGATCCATTTCAACGAGACCAAGTCTATCTAGAGCAAGTCAGATTTTCTCAAACTTAATTACATGACTTTCACTTGCAAGTTCTAAGCATAAGCTCCTCTCATTTTATATCTGGCAAGGGAAATGCTTTTGCATTTAGAAATAACATATAAATAGTCTTTTTCATCACATTACATTTATATATTGACATATAATGATTATCACCGCAGGCTGAAGTTGCTTTTTCTGCCAAGGATTTTGTCAGAGCAGCATCTTTCTATGCAAAAGTAAGTTATGCGGTAGGATTATGTGTGATTATTGCTATGTATTTAGTATACTATCTTAAAACTAGCTCTTAATTAATCTTGAGCATGTATTATATGCTATTTATATGTGTGATTTAAAATTGATCCGGGCATCAAATATTATTATTTTCATTCTTCGTGTAGATTGAAAGACATCTCATCTTGCTCCAGGTATTTAAAGAATAACACTTATTCATTAATAAGTAAGATTATAAATGTCATATGATGTTTATGTGAGGCACTTTAGCTAATTACTGAATTAGTATATAATAATTTACTTGTTGCTCAGCAAACATAGGTCTTGAAAGATGAACTTGCAAACTCCAAATTAAACTACGTAGTTTATTTAAGTTTATGTTTTTCGTTGATGTGTGTGTATATAGTGATATATAGTCATATCTCCTGCTATGTTTATGAATTTCGAAGCAGGGATTGTGAAAGTTTACATGAAGAGTGGTAGTAGGTAGGAGAAAGTTATGTATCATGGATTTGATTCCTATATAGTACTTTACTTTTTGGAGTTCTATATTGTACACAGTCCCAATCACTTCAAATTAATTATCAATAATAAATTTACTGAAATCGGGGAAGATGAACTTTTGTGAATGTTAAGCACATGTTCTAAGTAGGATGATATTGATTTTTTTCTTCTTGTCAGTTCTATCAAAGTTATTAGAATGAATCTTTAGATGTTGAGGAAAACACGATATAACTTTAAGTTTAGAGGCAGGGTCACCTTTGTTTTGTGGTCGACATAGATAATGAAGATTGCTTTATATTTCATACTATTTAAATCTGTAAGATGTTTACATATATGGTTAATCGATGCCTTGCATCTTCTGATGACGATATTTATTCATAATTATGTTAAGCGCATACCCTAACAGTTTTCAGTTTATCTTGTATTTCTTTTGTTCCTGTTATTTAGAAATTGCATTTAGTTTATCAATTCTTCTTTGCTACTTATTCAAAGAAGAAAAAACGTTCTTGACTAGGGTAATTGATTTTTACAGATTAATTACATATTGTCTTTCGAAGAGATCACATTGAAGTTTATTAGCATTGGTGAGCAGGTAGTGTTCATTGAATTCATTCTATCAATTTTTATAGAGGATAGTATTTTGATTCAATATTTTATCAATCCTACCCTGTATCTTATTTTTGTAATCTAACATTTTCAACATATGGTGCTATATTGTCCAAATTCATTTTGCTGCGCCATTTACTTGTGCACATCTCTGTTGATTTGTTTCAGCTTCCTAATCTGCTATATCATCTATCTGTTTTGTTTTCTTTGTAGGTACCTTTATACATTTTTCATGAGTAACCTTTTTTCCATGCAATATTATATTGTGTGTCCTTACTGTTTATGGCTTCCAAAACCTTGTCAAAATTGTTCTTCTATACATAACGTATTACGATGACTGTTATATTCTAGTGATGGAAAACCTTCTAATGAGGTCCAGTAATAGAAGTGTTGGAAGTTAGAATTATGCTTTAATATTTTAATTTTGAATTTATTTCAATAATTGGTTGATGTTGACCAAATCTCTTGGATAATAATTTACGATTAGTTATGATTTAATTTTGAATATTTTTGAATTCTAGTTGTGGTGTTTTTAGGGATAAGATGTATCAGACCTACATGATTATAATAATATATGCAGTTCATGTTATATTTTTGTTCATTAGATATGTAGACACCTGTAACCCTAGTTATATACATACACCTAAAAATCAGAGCTCTCTTCTTAAGGGACCTGTGAAAAACCATGACCTATAACCATAACCATAACACACGCCATGACTGAGAAGTCCAAAGTCACAACCCATAACCATAACACATGCCATGACTGAGAAGTCTAAAATCACAACATATCATGGCTGAGAAGCCATATTCAAAAAATATAACCCAAAATCACATTCATCAAAATGAATGGAGACAATTACAATCTATAAGGAGTACACACAAGAACACCATATTTTTGGAGGTACAAAAGAAGATGATAAAGAAGTCCAATGCAAGAGAGGCTAGTATCCAGGAGCATGAATATGATAATTTGGTTTGACGGCAATTAAAATATCAAAGCAAGGAGGAGTGTTAGAATTATGCGGTAATATTTTAAATTTGAATTTATCTCAATTGGTTGATGTTGACCAAATCTCTAGGATAATAATTCAGGATTAGTTATGATTTAATTTTGAATATTTTTGAATTCTAGTTGTAGTGTTTTTAGGGATAAGATGTATCAGTTAAGTTTTGGCTTTATATAAAGCACATCTACATGATTAATGATTATAATAATATATGCAGTTCACATTATATATTTGTTCATTAGATACACCTGTAACCCTAGTTATATACATACACCTAAAAAACCAACAGAAGTTCACACAAACATTCCACTGTTCCAATTCCTAGAAACATGTGAAGTGTGAACTGATACGAGAAGAGTTAGCCTAGGGGTGGAGACTATTTATTTATTCGAAATCTTAAAAGGATGAATTTGCTAGCCATGAGGACAGAAATCTAAATTTTACAAGATAGACATGCTTTCTGAAAATACACATCTTACTGTGCTTAGGATTAAACTGGTTTGCTTTAGTAGTTTATTACACTTGCCGACTTGTCATTCAGTGGTACTTATTCTGGATAAACAGACAAAATGTATCGTTGTATAGTGTTTGAGCTCTTAAAATGAATACATTCAGATTCAGGTCTCTAAATTTTAGTCCTGACTTCCAAGTCATAGTGAATTTTTTTGCAAGTCAATACTTCACATTTTTTTATCTGAGACATGTAGATGAATGGTGTCAAAACTTTAGTGAAAATGGTTCAGAGGTTTTTTTTTTTTTTTTACCAAAGTTTATTGTTGTTGGTCAATTTATAACACTTGATTTTATATTTTTAGCATCTGAACAGCCTTTAACTTTCTAGTTCATGATCCATCATGAAGCATACCATGAATATTTGTTGTGCTTTCATGAAGTTATTATATCTGAACTGTGTTTTTGTTTTTCGTTTTCTTTACTACGTCTGCAGGACTCTTTGAGGACTTTTTTGTTACGAAAGCTTGACAATCTTGATAAAGATGATAAATGCCAAATCACCATGATTTCGACATGGACAACTGAGTTGTACTTGGACAAGGTTTGTTTCTGATATTATCTTTTTCCTGGATGGTTATTTGGCTTAGATTACATTTCTGCTTAGATTTTAAAGTAGCACGAAACTCTTCTGCTTACATTTCAAAGTAGCCTGAAACAAATACTCCCTCCATCCCATTATTCATGCTCCTTTTGGAAATTTTTTTTGTCCCAAATCTCTTGTTTCGGTACAAATTTAATGGTAATTTTCCAAAACTATCCTTATATTTATTGTTCCCAAGATTTGATTTTTTTGAACCTAACTCTATTCTCATTTTTCAATACATTAAATAAGAGTATTTGGTGAAAATCTCTATCCAATTAACCTTTTCCTTAATATGCATAATTTTTTCAAAAGGGACATGTAAAATGGGACGGAGGGAGTATGTAAAGTAACTGCTGTGCTATTCTGGGTGCTGCAATAATATGTGTTATGTTCTGGATTTTGTCTGAATAGAAATCATTATTCATAAAAAGATTGATCCAGGTCTCCATGAAATCCATTATTTTTTGACATAAATTGGAGATGGTTAATGTGCTACATAGTACATATGTTTTAACCACTTAATGTGACTGCACATATTAGCTAGGCCATAAAGGTGTGAAGATTAGAAAAACAGATGTCCCGTTTTACTGAAAAATGTGTCTCAGACCATTATTCCGCACTAATAAAAAATCTGTAGTAGCACTAATAAATTTTTTGAAGCAGTGAGCTTCTTACGAGGATCAATCTCTCCTTTATCTCAATCTATATGACATGTACGTATTTCTTGGAGACATGTTCTGTATACGTTTTCTTTTTGAAGTAATATTGTGTGTACTTGATACAAGTAACTTTAAGTATATAATTGTTTACAAATTAGATTTGTATCAATTACTAGATCAATAGATTGCTGTTGGAAGATGACACCACTACGGAGAGTCGTAGTCCGGAATACCAGTCGATCGTAAAGGAGTTTCGTGCTTTTCTTAGCGACTCCAAGGATGTGTTGGATGAGGCAACTACAATGAAGCTACTGGAAAGGTTCTTAATGTTGTAGTTTTTTGTCATGCATTCATATCCATTATATATATGTATGTATGTAATATTTATAAATATCTTATGACATGATTGACATGTTCCTTCATGCATTTGACAAACATCTATTTTTTGTTTTGCGTGGTTGCTTTTATCTAGTATAAGGCTATTCTTCCACTGATAATAACTTGGTTGTCTTTCCAATTGTTTTTCCTTCAGTAGCCAATACACTATCTTGTCCTAGTATGTTAATATTACGATGCTACTTCCTGCAGTTATGGTAGAGTTGATGAATTGGTATACTTTGCTAATCTGAAGGAGCAGTACGAGATTGTAATTCACCATTATATTCAGGTTATTACTGTACTATATATACTATGCAATTCGTGGACAGGTTGTGATATGTAAATAATGTGTAGGCTGCTCAGTGATCAGAGAATTTAGAACTTGCCCAGAATTCGCAAATGGTAAAAGATTTAAAGCAATGAGGTGGTTGGGATGACATAGCCAGACGTCAGCCACATTTCTCTTTTTCTTCTCTTCTGTTGATTAGGGATGGCAAAATAATCCGACCCGACGGATACCCGATCCGAAACCCGAAATTTTGGATTTACCGGACCCGATTTTTTGGATTTGGATTTGGATATGAATTTAATTTTTAAACCCAAAAATTTTTGGATTTGGATTTGATTTTAGGTATACCGATCCGAAACCCGATTCGAAATCCGAAACCCGATCCAAACCCGATCCGAACCCGAAACCCAAAAAAAACCCTAATATATATATATATATATATCATTATATAATTATCTATATATGTATATATAATTTTATATATTATATATTATGATACATTAATGAGAATATACATATATATTATTTTATATACTATACGTACATATTATTAGATAAATTTTAGAACATAAATCTATATTTATTTTAACATTAAATAATAATAAAATTTAATGAAATTTAATTATTGTATAATTTAAAATGATAAGGTGAACAAATCATCTTTTAATGATAAATCTTGTTAATTGGGTATTAGTTGAGTTTGATTTGTTAAAACATTAGTTATACATGTATAAACACAACTAATGATGTGGTAGAATGGTTAAAAGTATCAAATTGAAATGCATCTTCTCCTAGTGCTCAAGATCGCGTGTTCGATCCCTTGCACTTGCAATTTTAATAGTTATACATATTTTCAGATTTCGGATTCGGNAATCCAAAAAATTTCGGGTTTCGGGTATACCCGAATCCGATCCGAAATCTGTTGGATCGGGTTCGGGTATTCATTTTCGGGTATTTTTCGGGTTCGGGTCGGGTTCAGGTATGGATAAAATTTTCGGGTTTGGATATGGATTATGTCATACCCGACCCGATCCGACCCGATTGCCAACACTACTGTTGATTTTGACAGACTTTGGATTATGGTTTTAGATGTAGCAGATCCATTTGACAGTTCTAGTTATTCCCATGCGTCACTGGTTTGAAAATCTAGGGCGTCCTAACAAAGCATCAAAGAAAACTTGATTATTTTAACATCCCCTTGATGCTTGTATATTTTAATTAGCTATTCAGCTATTTACATTTGTATATGCAATTATGCATACATATAAATAATTCGTCAAGGACAAAGGGAAATGTTAATGCCACCTTTAAAGTTTTCTTTGCGGAACTGATTCGACTTGGATTACTGAATGATTGAAGGACTAACAAATACTGACATACACATATTATGGATTGTGTTGGAATCTTTTAGGGTTTTCATGTTTTCCCTGCCCTCCTGGGATTGAGAAAACAGTTTATCAAGCAGAACGTTTTTAGATGTAACTTGATAGTTTATCAACACATTTTTCTACTACCTAATTCAGATGTTTTTGTTGTGTTTCTTTCTCAGCAAGGGGAAGCAAAGAAAGCACTAGATGTGCTTCAGAAGCCATCTGTTCCTGTTGATCTTCAGGTATACACTGATACCTGAACTTTTAGAAATATGTTTGAACAATTAAGTTATTGTACCATGTCTTTGAAAACATTTCATCATGCTCCAAGAAATGTACATAGTATAGTGATCATACTTTTCCCACTTTGAAACATAATGTCCCTACTATCTGGTTAGATGCTTCCACATTCCATCATGCATAAGTTGTGTCGGTGTGTGTTTATATCAGAGATAAACAATGTAACAGATTTTTGGTCACATTTCAGTACAAGTTTGCACCAGAGCTCATCATGCTTGATGCGTATGAAACTGTTGAGTCGTGGATGATCACCAAAAATTTGAATCCTAGGAAGCTGATACCTGCCATGATGAGATATTCAAGTGAACCACATGCAAAGTACGGTGGAGGTTTTTGGTTTAATCTATAGAATAAATTGTTTACTAAAGACTGCATAGTGCTGATTGAGAGACTTTGGAAAACATTCAGTTTGATGGAAGTTTTCTTTTGTTGTTTCCTGTCTTGTTCTAACGATTTTCGAACATCCTTAATCAATATGGACTTCTTTCTGGCATCAGGAATGAATGTTTCCTCCTTTTAAATGAAGCACTAATAATTTCCTTATGCAGTTGGTGAAGGGGAATAGTGGAGAATATTACAGGACTAGTGTTTATTATTAACATGTGTGTGGTCATTTACTCCCCAATTCATTTAGCAGTAACACCATACCTATATCTACTTTCACTGCACCAAAACCAAGGATCGTGTTCTTAAGATTGACTACATTCATCTTTTTGAGTTATGATACAGTATTAATAAATTATAATTATCAATGAACCAGGTGACCTGCAATATCTGTCTTTTCTGGACTTCTCTATAGACCAGGAAATGACATAGATGCATAACTTTCTTCTCAAAGAACCTATAGAAGTAAACAAATAAGTATACACTTGATAAAATGAACTAAATTACAAAACTCTAGCTTTTCTCAATCCTTCGTTTTTATTAAAACTGTACTCATCTATAGCTAAGGCAGTTCTGTAATATCATTTTTCATCAATCAAGTCTTAAATCTTCTCAAAGTCAGTGTAGCTAATACGTGTCTGTAGCTGTACTTTTCAGACAGGACATAGTATTTTGACCAGTAATATCTTGAGTTTGCATGTTAAAAGGAAGTCCTGCCCCCCTTATATTGTTAGGAAGAGCCTAGGAAGCACGGACACA
>PHNY01163318.1:39460-58588 GCA_003724115.2 Anethum foeniculum | reverse complement strand
GGGATGTAGGGCATCCCGTATGTGGGGTTAGGGTTGCTCCTTGACGGGAAGACAGCTGTGGACATCTGGTATCCAGGTGCCTGGGAATTCAATGGTACGTACACCATCTGAGTTTGGGGAGCCGTCCCTTGAAGAACCGGATTCTGGGTTGGGGGATTCGTCCCTTGGAGAATCGGATCTAAGAGTGGGGAATTCGTCCCTTGGGTTTGAACAGGATCCGTGGTTACCACAGGAACGTTTCCTCATTGAGTGGTGTACGTGGAGTGTGGTGGGATCTCGATCATGGATGCTACTGTTCGTGTAGTAGTCTGCTCTTCAGATTGACTCCGTGTTCTTGCCATGGTTGTTGTAAGATTCCCACAGACGGTGCCAAATATTGTGGAATAAAAACTAACGTTTCGTTTGTAATTAATGCTAGGGTTTATGAGCTTCGAGCTTGAATGGCTGCACTCGTGTTCGAGACTAATCGGTCCTTACGAGATGCCGACGTATCTCTGTGTTGTAGAGAATCAAGCCAAAAACGTAGTTCTGAGATGAGGGGTACAACCCTTTATATAGACGTGGTGCCTAGGGTTTCAGATTAGGGTTAGGAGTCGTGGTGGACAAGTCTCCGTGTTAGAAGGTAAGTATGACTCTTTTAGTCGGTGGATTCTAGATCCTTCCTTTGAAGAGGTTGTTTCCATGTAGAATATTGAATTCGGGTCACGTTGAAAATCCTACGACATGGACAGCTTCATCCATGTCCGTGATAGGCCTTGGACACGGCCAACTTCGTTCGTGTTCGTGACTGGGCCTACGACATGAATTTTCTTACATAATTAATGCAACATTAATTATGTCTTTTGGACTTTATTTTATTTACTTTTTATCCATATCACAGGTTAATTCATTTTGTAACTAGAGATGGGGGTGCTTGATCTATGGGACGTTTCTGAGGACAATCCTTATGTCTGTGGTGTACGAATATTGTTTTGAGTTACATTTTAAGTACATACAAATCTTTCTTCACTAATTCATTAAATCTATTTTTGCTGGGCATACTGGACTTTTCATACCATACGAAAGGGGAACCATGGGAGTCTATAAGCATGCAATGTGTAGTATCATGAGATTGTGCCTATCAAAAGTCAGAACTAGTGTGCAGGTCTTTGTGTTTGAACATCTTGGTAATAAACAAGCTCAAGCAAAAAAAGAACTACTGTATTAAAATATCATAAAACCAAATTTTACCAAAAAAATAACAGGTAGTAACAATCTAACTTTTATTCATATTAAAACATAAAATCAAATCATATAACAACAATTCAAAGCTTGGATTAATTATCATCGTCATTATAACTACCTCTTCAAAAGTCAAATGTAATAAATATCGAAATTCAATCCTAATTAATTATGTTTTAAACTGAATAATCGATAATCTTTCGAATACCCTTTTAATATCCGAATTCTCGAACCTATATCCATTAAAATTGGAGTAGTTTGATTTACAATTTTCAAAGTACTCGTTTTAACCGATTTTTTAGAATACGGGCAAGACATAACAAAGGCCTAAATTATAAAATAAAGATATTTAAAAGTTTCCTTTCAATTATTTTCTCTCCCATTTCTATCCATCATTAAATACACAAAGAACTAAAATGTGGCTATTAGTACTTTCTCTAGTGTGCCAACGAGCCAGTCCACATATATCCAATACCTGCACAGTTTACATACAAATCTAATATTTATATACAAACGTCAGCATATAATAATGTGCTCTGTCATTAAATTTTGTCTTTCTTACTGTTATTTAACACAAAAATCAAACACTTTCTCTAATTTCTTGAACTTGGGTTTATAATTTTTGCTTGTTCATCTGATTTACAGGAGAAAAACCCAAGTTTAAAGATGTAAGTCTCTATTTATCATGACCCACATTTCTAAATTTCATAAAAATGCAATCTTGAAGTGATTTTTGTTGGTTTTTATGTGTGTGTGTATTGGAGGTGTTTGATAATTTGGTTTCTTGAAATGGGCAGGGATGGTGTATTGAAACCAATGGATGCTGAACAATTGAGAGAGAATGCACATAAAATGGTAGATTTTATTGCTGATTACTATAAAAAGATTGAAACTTTCCCTGTACTAAGCCAAGTTGAGGTATGTTTTTCTAGTGTTCTTGTAAATTTTATGTATGATTGTTTGTATATAGCTTTTGCAGTACTTTTCATGTATGTTCATTGTTTGGTTGTATGGGATTAGAATAACTTGTAATGATTATATGCCAATGATTTTAGTGATTTTAGTGCCCTTGGTGAAGTTTTGTTTTTTCAAGAGTGTATGTTGATTATGTTAGGGGCATGGTAGAGATTACGTATTGATGCTACTATATAAATCTTATTCGGTTTCATTTAGTTAAGGCTTAACTGTTAGTTACGGGACTACTAATTTTTCGTGCATGTTATCTGTATGTGCATATTATTTGTACAAGTTTAAGTAATAGTTAAGATGATCAATCTTTGCAGCCTGGGTATTTACGTGACCTACTGCCTCACTCTGCACCTGATCAGCCCGAATCTTTGCAGAATGTTCTTGATGGTGAAGTTTCTCGCTACCATATGACCATAAAACCTCAAAATGAATTTATGAATTTTTTTGAGATTTTTATTCGCTGATTGGTAAAAAATACAAGTTAAATTAATATAGATTGTAAATGATGTGCCATACTATTGGCATTTTCCTGGCAGATATTCAGGCAAAGATATTACCAGGTGTTACCCATTGGCAAAGCCCAAACTATTTTGCTTATTTCCCATCCAATAGCAGTGTGGCGGGTTTTCTCGGGGAGATGTTAAGTGCTGGTATTAACATGGTGGGGTTTAGTTGGATAACATCTCCTGCAGCAACAGAACTTGAAATGATTGTTCTAGATTGGCTTGCAAAACTACTCAAGCTTCCTGACCATTTCCTTTCCACAGGTAAATGTTTCATACTTAAAAATGTCATAGATCTCTTTTTTAAAATGATTCATATATTTTTCGGTATTAAAGGAATATATTACAGGTAAGAGAAATATCCTAATTTACATAATTAGAATTTACAATGTGGGCTTAAGTTGTATAAATAGAGAACATTAGTGTTATGTTATGCTCTAATGGAACTATATGGTGAGAATTGGTACCTAGATGACTGATTTGGATTGTGCATAATAATAATTGGCTGAGAGGACGGGAAATCTCATCTTTGAATATGCATCTCTAATCTTTTCTTTGTTCAACGCAAAGTTATATGATCAAATTGTAAGCAATAGTTGATCATGCCTGGGCTTTCCCTTAAGTAGGACATGGCGGTGGAGTAATACAAGGCACTGCAAGCGAAGCTGTTCTAGTTGTACTTCTGGCTGCCCGTGACAAAGTTTTAAGAAGAACCGGAAAAGATGCCCTTGGAAAGCTTGTGGTTTATTGTTCAGATCAAACTCATTCCTCTTTACAGAAGGCCTGTCAGGTACATATACACATTTTACTTTGCCGTGTGTGATCTCCTCAGTTTTTGAACAATATGCTTTTAGCATATATTAGGGATTTTAATGATTTGTTTTGTGTCATTTAACTTATCTAGACAATCCAATCTGGAATGTATATATGACTGCAATGATGGTTCTGCAATCATTATGTATAATATAGATATTTTTGCAAACACTAGATTTCACATTCCCTTCCTGCGATATTCCTAAGATTTCAAATTTGCTTAAATTAGTATATCAGGAGTTCTGCTTAGCTAGATGTGGAAATTTTTGCTAAATTTCATTAACCTTAGTTAACAATATTTCTTGTGTGGCAGATAGCGGGAATATATCCAGAGAACTGTCGGGTGCTGAAAACAGAGTCATGCAATGATTATTCCCTCTCACCTGAAACACTTGAACAAGCAATCTCTGAAGATACCGCCTCTGGGTTGATTCCCTTATTATTATGTGCTACGGTAAGAAACGAATATATAGTTACAGGAAAAGCAATCCATTTTCAGTGTTCAAGCTGATAATTTTAGAAAAAGTGAACAAGTGTTTTAAAACGTGATAGAGTTCTGTTAGATGTATTATTTATGAAAAAACTGAAAGTCATCCTATCAACTTCAGGTGACCGGAAATTGTGGTCATGAGTACATTTTGTTCTATACCGTGTTCAGTAATGAATAACTGAAAGTCACGGTCTTCGTCTTAATCTAAGTTAAACAGTGTTCCTGTACAAAGTTTAAGCATTATATTATACTAAAGAAATTTTGCATGCATGCTCTCGTGCAGGTTGGTACTACTTCATCAGCAGCTGTGGATCCTTTGCTTGAACTAGGAAAAATTACCAAGGTTACAAATTCATTTAAATCGTTAAACAGGAAGCTAGATAGTCCTGAAATAATTGGATGCATATCTATTTGGACTTCGTAGTATATTTCTATGAAACTCTCGTGCACTCGCGGACCAAATGATAAATTGAAATTTCGTGTGGTTTGGGCTTTTTAAATGTTAATGATCAGTTCGTCATGGTAATTTTAGTGCTACAGACAGGCAACTGATGGTAGATAATGAGCTAAATTTATAATTTGCTTACCATTCCCTTAAACTCGTTCGGCTCCTTTTACGTGAGATCAACAATGATCCATTTTTTCCAAATTAAAATAACACCTTGCAAAAGGGGGATGCCTTGCATATCCATATGTTCGTGGACCAGTTTTACGAGCTTTTGACTTATTCGTGTAAGAAGTAAAATCCGCATAAGAAGCTACATGGCCTAGGTACTAGATCATGAAACAAAGGTCTCACAAGAAAAAGCTGCAATATATGATATATCTACTCTGTTTACCTTTGACTCTAAACATTAAGATTTTGAGTTCAAATATATATTAACAAAGAAACAATCATCCAGTATTTGCAGAACCTTATGATAGTAGGATGCTTTCAGTTCTCTATGTATCCTGTTGACTCCTGCAAGGTGATTTAAAATATTTGGGTACATGACCTTTACAGATGAAAGGAATATGGTTGCATGTGGATGCTGCATATGCCGGAAGTGCTTGCATATGTCCAGAGTTCCGCCATTACCTTGATGGAGTTGAAGAAGCCGACTCGTTTAACATGAATGCACATAAATGGTTTTTAACAAACTTTGATTGTTCAGCCTTGTGGGTTAAGGTGTGTAATACTGTTTTGATGCATATTTAATGCTATGTGCAGTACTTCATTTGTCATGCCATGATGGTTTTACTTTGTTAACTTTCTGTTGCTGGCGATCACTTTTTTTTTGCGGTATGCCACTAGCCAATTGTTTTTATATTGGTGGTCAATGATGCTTCATAATTTTGTTGTAATCCTTCGTATTCTACTATATTAAAGCCTGGACGTACAGTACCACTCACTTTTATGGTTAAATGAGAATCAATCTTTTATGCTAATTGTATATATTTTTGAAAGATCTAGTATCTCATTTGGGCGTACTGAATTGCCAAACTAGTGGAGTACTTTTGTTCACTAGAATGTAGCAAGTTCATACTCTGCATTTCCTATGATTTTTTGCCTTCCATTTTTTTGTTCACGAGTATGTTTTTTTTGCCTACAGGATCGCAGTGCTCTAATTCATTCATTGTCAACAAATCCCGAGTTTCTTAAAAACAAAGTAAGTAAATTTAAGAACTACATGTAATTTCATTAATATTTTAGTGACATCTTAAAGACAGTATGTAGATTGGTCAGTCATGCTAGAAGTTAAAACCTTGCATTTGCATATATATATATGAATAGTATAGACTACTGATCTCCAGTTAATTTTACCTAGCTTTAAAATTGTGTGAGAGTTGGGTACTTGGCTATTTCGTCATTAAAAAATGTTGAGTTTTGGGTAACACGAAGCAACTAGCTAAGTAATTTTGTTGTATACATTACATCTAAACTTAGACCGTCTTGAATATCACAGTAAGTGCTAAAGTGTTGGGTGCAAGGATTTATTTTGGGATCAAGCAAACTATAGTATTGTTATTCTAGTCCATTATGCTATCTGTTGTAAATAGGGTCTTAGTTGTGCAGAAAAGACATATCCTTTGTGTATATCCGCAAAAACTGAATAGAGAGGCCCCTCATGAAGATAGCAGTCTAGTGCTAGAGTATAAGACCTTTCCTTCTCTTTTTTGTTCTTTCTAAAATGTCACCATAAAAATCTGATTATTTCATTAGCTTTGGTATTTTTGGATCATCATGAGATTGGTGACTTGTAAATCTTTATAATTTACCTAATCACATTGGCATGGCAGGCTTCAGAAGAAAATCTGGTTGTGGATTACAAAGATTGGCAAATTCCTCTTGGACGACGCTTCAGGTTAACACCATACTCTTGTCTAAATTTCCATTGAAGTTTATCCTTACATTCTACAAACCACACTAAGTAATTGTTAATTCAGGCATGTTAGCATGCAACCGAAATTGATAAGCAATATAGTCTTTAAATAAACAAATAGGAAAAATAATTCATCTCGGTCCTGATATGATCTTGCTTCATAGGTCGTTGAAATTGTGGATGGTACTACGACTTTATGGCCTGGAAAACCTTCAGTCTTACATCAGAAACCACATTCAGCTGGCTGCAAAATTTGAAAGTTTTGTTGCTAAAGATCCAAGATTTGAGGTTAATTGAGCTACCAATTTATGCGAATGACTTGTGCGAATGACTAAACTAATAAGTCCCTATCCAGCATTTTAAATACATATAATATTTGCAGGTTGTTGCCCCTCGGAAGTTTGCATTAGTTTGTTTCCGTCTTCTACCCCCCTTCCGTAAAGATGATAATTGTTCTAACCAATTGAACCATAACCTACTGGATGCTGTAAATGCCACTGGAAAAGCTTTTGTTTCTCACACGGTATGCTTTCTTGTACAATAAAGATTTTAATCTGCAGTTGTACATTAAAACTTGCAAGGATAAAATTTCAAAATATTCTCCAACTATGCATTGCATGTGCAGCTCTAGTTATATACAGTACTCATACAAACACTTCTATGCAGGCTCTTTCAGGAAGATACGTAATTCGACTTGCAGTAGGAGCTCCATTAACCGAAGAGAGCCATATAATCGAAGCATGGAAGATTTTCCAAGATGTTGCTACTGCTTTGCTAAAAAATGGAATCACACAAGGGTAGATTAGAAACCTCAACAATGAAGCTCATCTCCCATTGTCTAGACTATGTCACCAATTTATGTGGAAGCTGAAATTTCAGTTTCCCTAACATTCTTGATACAGGACAACTTATTACAAACTGAAATAAGTGAAAATAAATCGAGTATTTATAATTTCCTTGCTCAGCAGCATCAAATTTATTACATACCAGTGTACCGTGTAATTTCATTAAGAGAAAAATACACCGTATATTCTTTTAACATTTAATAAAATAATTGAGTCTAAAATGTTAAATTGTTAATTAAACAAGGTATTAATGTTGTATTCGGTTGATCGAATCGTTTTCGTATCGTATTATTTTAAAAGGGTATCTCGATATTTTATTCATAAATCCAGTCGTATACTTTCGTGTCGTTATCGAATTTCAATACTATTTGTTTGCGGCTTGCAAATAGTCTATACACGTGTCACGTGTGTAAAGTTGTACGTGTTGTGAATCCTTTCTCTGTATGACTCCATTTTACTCTGCAGTCAGATGAACTAGTTCATGTATATATCTATATTATACACACACATTGCAGTGTCGTCTTATAATTTTCATGTTCATTAGATAAGTACTGAATATGCATGCAACCCAGATCATCTTTTTGGATTTTCTTTAATGGGTATGACTCAAATTTCACTCTTACGCATTACATTTGACACCTTGTGTTCTTTTTAGATATACATTAAAAAAGAAAAGAAAGAGGCACACAGGTAGTTTTTAAATGTTTGTTTTGGTATTTCCTTGTTGAGTTTGATGTTAAAAGACTACTTGTTCTTATTTGCATTTGGTTTTGTGGATCATATTCTCCTCAAGCAATCATCTATTTATAGATACTTATATTTATATGGTAAAATGCCCTTCATAAAGTTACATGATTCTTGCTTAAAGAACATTAATTTACTGAACAAAATCATTATTTTCAGTCACTTTTTTATCAGTAAGGGGGGTATCTGTTATGGGTATGAGCATTTTGTTTAGTATTGTCACAAGTTTATCTTCAAAGACTACACATTTGGTAGCCAAAAATGACCGTTTAGGGTGTGTTCATAGGTTGCCTGTATTGGAACTGTTTTCAATTTGCTTCAACTTGATTTTGTTCCTTGTGTTTCTCCTCATTGTGTCTGCTAGGCAGATATATGTGTACTTCAATAGTAATGAAACTGATAAAGAGGATTCTAGTGGGAATTCTGTACCGATAAGGCGGAATGTTGATGCTGAAATTGATAGTGTTGAAGTTGGTAAATGCTACAAGGCCTCAGCATTTTGTTGCTTCTATGTTTTGGTTATGCAAGTTTTGTTAATAGGCTTTGATTGCATAAAATTAATAAGAGAATCTTTGGGTGGGAATGGTTCGGATTGGATTTTGTTGCTGTTTCCTGCAGTACAGGGTTTAGCTTGGTTTGTTCTAAGCTTTTGGGTACTATATTGTAAGAGTAAGCCCTCTGAAAAGTTACCATTGCTGTTGAGGGTATGGTGGGTTGTGTCCTGGGTTTTTTGTTTGTGCACTATTTATGCTGATGGGAAAGCATTTGGGACTGAAGGTGCAAAACACTGGAATTCTCATGTTATAGCAAATTTTGCCACAACCCCTGCTCTTGCTTTCCTCTGTATTGTTGCGGCTAGGGGTATCAGTGGTATAAAAATAAGTAGAACCTCTGATCTTCAAGAACAACTACTTGAAGAAGAAGAGGAAGCAGGATGTCTTAAGGTCACTCCTTATAGGGAAGCTGGTCTCTTTAGTTTGATCACAATTTCGTGGCTAAATCCAGTTCTTTCATTGGGTGCAAAAAGACCGCTTGAGCTGCGCGATATTCCACTTCTTGCACCAAAAGACCGTTCAAAGACCAACTATAAAATTTTGAATTTAAATTGGGAGAAGTTAAAGGCTAGAGATCCATCAGAGCAGCCATCTCTGGCTTGGGCTATCCTGAAATCATTCTGGAAAGAGGCGGCCTGTAATGGAATTTTCGCAGGGGTATCTACTATTGTTTCATATGTAGGTCCATACATGATTAGTGACTTCGTCGATTACTTGGGAGGAATAGAAACTTACCCTTATGAGGGGTATATTCTTGCAGCAACGTTTTTTACAGCTAAGCTGCTGGAGACTATTATAACCCGTCAGTGGTATATTGGGGTTGACATTTTGGGTATGCATGTGAAATCTGCTTTAACGGCAATGGTTTACAGAAAGGGGCTTAGGATCTCTAGCTCAGCGAAACAAAATCACTCTAGTGGTGAGATTGTTAACTATATGGCAGTTGATGTTCAAAGAGTGGGAGACTACTGTTGGTATCTGCACGACATATGGATGCTTCCATTGCAAATCATACTTGCTCTTTGTATTCTGTATAAGAATGTTGGCCTTGCTTCTATCGCAACATTGATAGCCACCATCATCTCCATAGTTGCCACTATTCCTTTGGCTAAGGTCCAGGAAGATTACCAAGAAAAACTAATGGCTTCCAAAGATGAGAGAATGAGAAAGACATCTGAATGTCTTAGAAACATGAGGATCCTGAAGCTGCAAGCTTGGGAGGATAGGTACCGTCTTAAGCTCGAGGAAATGCGAAGTGTTGAGTTTAAATGGTTGCGTAAAGCTCTATATTCACAAGCATTTATTACATTCATTTTCTGGAGTTCACCTATCTTTGTTTCAGCTGTCACTTTTGGGACATCGATATTGTTGGGGGGTGAGCTTACGGCAGGGAGGGTGCTCTCTGCTCTGGCTACCTTCAGGATTCTACAGGAACCTTTAAGGAATTTCCCCGACTTGGTGTCCATGATGGCTCAGACAAAAGTGTCTCTTGATCGTCTTAGTGGCTTTCTCCAGGAAGAAGAACTGCAAGAAGATGCGACTATAGCTCTACCACGAGGATTCACTAACGTGGCAATAGAAATAAAAGATGGCGAGTTCTGCTGGGACCCAGCTTCTTCTTCTTCTTCAAGGCCAACACTGTCAGATATACAATTGAAGGTAAAAAAGGGGATGCGTGTGGCTGTCTGTGGTATGGTTGGTTCTGGGAAATCCAGCTTCCTTTCTTGTATTCTTGGTGAGATTCCTAAAACCTCTGGTGAAGTAAGTCAAAACTCTGAACTACAAGCTCTATCTCTGCCATTTCCAATAGTGAATTCTTCTTCTTGCCTTTGAATATGTTTTTTTTTGTTTAGGTTAAAATATGCGGGTCTTCTGCCTATGTCTCTCAGTCAGCTTGGATACAATCTGGAAATATAGAAGAAAATATTCTATTTGGTAGCCCGATGGATAAGGCAAAATATAAGAGCGTAATAAATGCTTGTTCACTAAAAAAGGATTTGGAGCTTTTCTCACATGGAGATCAGACAATTATTGGTGACAGAGGCATAAATCTAAGTGGAGGGCAGAAGCAACGTATGCAACTTGCAAGAGCACTTTATCAAGATGCAGACATTTATTTACTCGATGATCCTTTCAGTGCCGTTGATGCACACACAGGTTCAGAACTATTTAAGGTTAGACTTTGTCCTTGAATTATCAGTAAATCTGTTATGCTGTATATTGTATAGTGCTTGGCTAAACATATAAGATGTAAATGCAGGAATACGTAATGACAGCGTTGGCTACTAAGACTGTTATTTTTGTGACCCATCAAGTTGAATTTCTACAGGCCACTGACTTAATACTGGTATGATATTTAATATATGTAGCCCGCATTCTCATTTAAGTTAAAGTATTGAGATTATGGAAACTTTTTGTCTGTACTACATAGTGATCTACTTTCTCACGGTAGTTCGGATGTAACAAGCACTTTGCTGGTAAAACCACACAGTTAAATGAAATCTACACTAATAAAATATGGAGGCATAAAATTATAAAAGTTAGCATGTCCGGGTTCTTTGCTTCTTTATTACATGTTTTATTCTTCCCGTTTCAAGGAACTAAATTTAGTTTTTCAGTGCTAACGTGTGTATATATAAATTTTAGAAATATATACTGCATTGGCTAGATGGATATAATATCTATCAACTTCAGGAAAGAAAAAAGATCAGAGTTACTCAAATAGTAGTGAACATAATGATATGAAAAAAAAGGAAACGCTGAGGAAATCATTATTGGTCTATGAACTCAAAACACCATACATAAGTAGTAGGGAAGAGTGGTAACCCTTATTAGCCGGATTTAGACACAACTAGTGTTATATTGATCATATGAAACATTTCTGTACCACGACAGTAAGGTAAATAAATGTTAAGTGTGCAATGAACAGAGAACAAGAACTGCAATTTTGACTGGAATTAGTTGGTCAATATTCGTCTCTCATATTGCAGGTTATAAAGGAAGGTCGCATCACTCAACTTGGGAAGTATGATGAACTTCTCCAAGCAGGAACTGATTTTGATGCTCTGGTTACAGCTCATCGTGCAGCAATCGAAGCATTAGATATTTCCATTCAATCATCTGCAGATTCAAATAGATTTCATTGTCCTGAAGAAGACATACGACTGAGTGATCAAGGTGAAACGATTGTAGGTGATGCGCAGATTTCAGCAGAAGTGCAGGAGATTGGATCATCCTCAGATCAGAAGCTAATTAAAGAGAGAAAAAAAGCAAAGCGTTCAAGGAAAAAGCAGCTTGTTCAAGAAGAGGAAAGAGAGAGGGGAAGAATTAGCATGGGAGTGTATTTGTCATATATGACAGCAGCATATAAAGGCTTATTGATTCCTCTGATCATACTAGCTCAAACATTATTTCAGCTTCTTCAAATAGCTAGCAATTGGTGGATGGCTTGGGCAAACCCCCAAACGGCAGGTGGTCAACCTAAAACAACTAATATCGTCCTTATTGTTGTCTATATGGCCCTTGCTTTTGGGAGTTCTTGGTTTATATTTGTTAGGGCTGTTCTAGTGGCTACCTTTGGTCTTGCAGCTGGGCAAAAATTGTTCTTAAAAATGCTTACAAATGTGTTCCGAGCTCCAATGTCTTTCTTTGACTCCACCCCAGCTGGACGGATCTTGAATCGCGTAAGTGCCACATTATAACCACAAAAACAATCTCATTATATGTGTAATCTTCCAGTTCTGTTGAAAATAACTGAATTATTCTTTTTTTCATGTCTATTTTTTTCTTTTCCTTATCCTTATCAGCAACGTAGTCTCGCATAATTTACTCTATTCGATTGGTTTTAATTTGGCAGGTATCAGTTGACCAAAGTGTTGTTGACCTTGATATGCCATTTAGACTCGGTGGTTTTGCATCAACAACGATCCAGCTTCTTGGTATTGTCGGTGTAATGACGCAAGTCACTTGGCAGGTTGTGCTTCTTGTTATTCCAATGGCAATTGCTTGTTTGTGGATGCAGGTAAACAATGATCTTGGGATTTATTCTATTCAATGAGTTATTATTATCGATAACCAGAACTTATAATTGTCCCAAATCCCTAGAAATCTTCATTTTAACGTAAATTGCAAATATTTCCCCTCTGAGCCAACATTGTCAATCTCTGTTCCCTTTGAGGCAGCAGTATCATACCCTGTCTTCTCATCTGAGAAACATTGTCAAACTTTAACTACTCTCGCAGTTTGATTTAGGATGAATCAGGTATAATACATTAATATAAACTCGGAAACATCAATTATGACATGCTGCAATGATTCTATAGAGAAAAACGGCATACATTTCTTGTATACAATTATGTCATTAAAAAAAATCTGTTTGAAAAGGTTAAACATATTGTAAAATCTTCCTTGTTTCTATAGCTTACACCTTATGTGGATATCCAAGAAATTCTTGTTTGTATTATTTGTAAGTACCTAATATTAACAGAATAATGTGTTAAATGTAAGCGAGAAGCACTTTATGGCCGGTATTTGGCTTTATTTAACTCAAGTGAATTGGATGAAACACCTTTGTATATACTGCATTTTTATTTTATTCGAGAATACCAGGTAAAGTTGATGTTGCATCATGCAGAAATACTACATGGCGTCTTCAAGAGAACTGGTCCGCATTGTTAGCATCCAGAAATCACCAATCATCCATCTTTTTTCTGAATCGATTTCTGGAGCAGCAACAATAAGAGGATTTGGGCAAGAAAAGCGATTCATGAAAAGGAACCTATATCTTCTTGATTGTTTTGCTCGCCCATTCTTTTGCAGTCTTGCAGCGATTGAGTGGCTCTGTCTACGGATGGAGTTATTGTCAACATTCGTATTTGCTTTCTGTATGGTTTTACTTGTGAGCTTCCCGCATGGGAGTATTGATCCAAGTATGGTGATTCTCTCATTTTTAACCTCCATCTTCTTTAAAATCCTATTGATCTATTTACAAGTAATCCAGTTAAATATTTATTTTGTTCATTATTAGCATTTGACATTGTTACTGCCATACTGTTCCAACATTTTTTTTTTGACTTCTTTTTTTAAAAACTTCCATTTTCATCTTTTGATTGTTTTCTAAATAAAGTGAACTGCTATGCTGATTAGTTAAGGAATCTCTTGATGCCCTAGTTATTTTAAATAACGACACTAGCTGCAAACATGTAAATAAATAGAATAACTATCATCTTGACATTCTGAGCGATGTTCTTTCTTCAATATAGGCATGGCAGGCCTTGCTGTTACATATGGCCTCAATCTAAATGCACGTCTATCACGGTGGATTCTTAGCTTTTGCAAGCTTGAAAACAAAATAATTTCCATAGAAAGAATCCATCAGTACTGTCACATCCCCAGTGAAGCTCCACAAGTTATTGAGGATTCTCGACCTCCAACTTTGTGGCCAGAGGACGGAACAATTGAATTGATCGACTTAAAGGTATACTGTTGATCAGAGTGAGTTGGCTTTCTCATGTCGAGTCAAATCATATCAAGTTAATTTCTACACTTTATCTCCACTGCGCTTATTAAATACATGTCAAAAAATTTCTAGAATCTTTTTCATGTAACGATGTGTAATTATACAAAACAGAGATGGATATGACAACTGTGCCTACAACTAATCATAATTAACTAAAAAGGAAAACCATACTGATGAAAATTATATTCTTCATAGGTTCGATACAAGGAGAATCTCCCACTGGTGCTCCATGGTGTAAGCTGCACATTTCCTGGAAGAATGAATATTGGAATTGTTGGACGTACTGGAAGTGGTAAATCAACTTTGATTCAGGCACTCTTTCGAATGATTGAACCTGAAGGTGGGAGAATTATTATAGACAACATTGATATATCAAGAATTGGTCTCCATGATCTTCGCAGCCGTCTGTGCATAATACCTCAGGACCCAACATTATTTGAAGGGACCATTAGAGGCAACCTCGATCCACTAGAAAAACATACAGATTCAGAAATTTGGCAGGTTGCCCTCAATTTCCAAACTTTCCATTTTAGTCTGGGTTTCATTAGACTTAAAAAAAATAGTCTCTAATACAATATACTACGAGATAAAGAAATTCTATAAGTTGTGATGCTTAATAACCTTAAAAATGGTGTATATTCTTATCTGTCAAGAAAACTGATTTGTAAAGTTTGGCACCATCTCATACCTTTATTGTTAAGTGTACTATTGCTGCCTGTTAACTATGTTCTAATCTTGTATGGGATAGGCACTTGATAAATCTCAGCTTGGGGAGATTGTTCGGCTTAAAGAGCAGAAGCTTGATTCACCTGGTACGTCTTCTGTACATTAGTCTGGTATGACCTGGACCTTCTTGTTAGTCTTGTGTGATTAACACAAATGTTCCATTATATTCAAATGTTTGGCAGTTCTTGAAAATGGAGATAACTGGAGCGTAGGGCAGCGTCAGCTTGTTTCCTTGGGTCGAGCCTTGCTCAAGCAGGCTAGAATCCTGGTGCTTGATGAAGCAACAGCCTCGGTTGATTCAGCCACAGATAATCTCATCCAGAAGATTATCAGAACGGAGTTCAGGGATAGCACAGTTTGTACCATCGCTCATCGTATCCCTACTGTTATTGACAGTGATTTGGTTCTAGTGCTCAGTGATGGTGTGTAATATTATTTCTTACATGCATTCCCTTAAATTAATAAACATTATATAGGAAGGCCAATATTGTGTTTAAGAACTTTACTATGACCATCCCGATGAATGGAAATTTCACATTGCTTTTTTGGTCTATGAACTTATACACTAGTAAGAGAGTTACTCACTGTCCTGCTTTTTTGTTGTTGTAGGTCGGGTTGCAGAATTCGATACTCCAGAACGACTATTAGAGGACAAGTCTTCCATGTTTTTTAAGTTAGTAACCGAGTACTCAACGAGATCAAGTGGAATTCCAGATTTTTAACATAAGAGCCCAATCTGAGGACTATTTGGAAAATTGGTTAGCTTGCGCTATTCTCAAATAGTGCTTTATTTACTTTATCCAATATCAAACGAGGAGTACATACATGTGCAGCACATGGTTACCTGAGTAATTTTAAATTGTAAAAGAGGAATGTATTTTGTTAGTCTAGGTTTCTTGATAACAAAGGACTTTGTACTATGCTGCATACATTGTAGATAATTGATCAGATGGATGAAGGTCATAAGAAACACAAGACAAAGTATGGGTCGATTTGTTTGTATGTTACTGATTTATATTAGGTCTTTGTATTGATTCTGTATTTGGAATTTTGGTAACTTTGTTGAGATATAGGCAAAGCAGATAATTTTGTGTGACTATGTGGTGCATGTCTAATGTCTTCTACTACTGAAATTTCCTGTTAGGCATTTCTTCATACTCGTATATGTAATCTGAAGGTATTCTTCCTTCTTTGTTTTTTATGAAATAATCTGAAGGTAATCTTAATATTGAAAGAGGAGAAGATTATCGGCATCAGATACAATCATATATAGGTTTTGGCTTGTTCAAGCCTCTCTTACACGTGAAGCCTTGTAGCCAAGTTTGTTTGAGAGGATTATTATCTTATTTACTCTAAATTTGAAGACTATTATCCTGTGGACTTTTCTTCAATTATCTTTTTAGTACATTTTTACGAGATTATAGTAATGAAGGGATTCTAGACTTAATAGTCTTTGCAAACAACCATAGCCTGTAGTATTATCTTCAGAATTGAGACCATCCTTTAGCTGGCATATTTGCTGCCCTTCAGTTAAAGTTTATGTGCAGGAGCTACAATCTCTTTGTTATATTGGGGGACTATAATTTCTTTCTTTAATCTTATAAATTAGTCAGGTTCGGTAAATTTGCTTTTATCTGCATCTCTGTAGCTTTTTTCCTTTTAGCTGAAGTGTTTTATGTGAACTGGTACATGCTTTAGGCCTGTAGTCTTTACACTTTTGGCTAAATAATGTCGAAAGAGTGCTACTCAAGTGATTCTGGCAGAAAAATATGTTACTTGTTATTGTGGAAAGGTATTTCTGGTTCACTAAATAAGTACACAGTCAGTATTTCATGTTCAGAAACTTAGACATGAAGAGCCATTGCTGTGGCAATCGAGAAAAACCTACCGCGATTGATCTGTCAGCACTACTTAATCTCATGTCCCCAGAAAGAAGTCATGGTGTGTTTGGAGACATAAATTTGGAAGGGAGGAGCAATGGAGCTGTGATGAACGCCAGGCACAGCTCCTCTGGTAAGTCAAGTGATAGATGTGGCATAAATGTATATATAAACAACAATGTTCAGGGTGTCTGCAATTCAATATTGGTTGGTAGTGAGGTTCATATGGGAGATCCTGGTGTCTGGTTGTCCTTAAAACCTATGAACTCTGGTAAAATCTTCCGCGGATCGAAAAACGGAATTGGCATTTCAACTCTCGGATTAACCTGCGGTTTGATCTTTGTGTTTGTCGCGCTCCTGTGGTTTATATCGATAAATTAGCGTATTAAGTATGTGTTCTATGTCGATAACAAAGTATTTTTCCCGAATAAATTTGCGACCAAGATTTGATGTTTGAACAACTATGTGTTCTCAGATTGCTAAGTTTCATGCATGCAACACATTGTAAAGTGCTGTACCATAAAATGCATTTTTTTTTCTCACTAATTTTTTTTATCTTGTTCGGAAAGAAAACGTTAAAATTCTATTTTATCGCACTTATTATTAACGATTAAGACATTGCTGCAAGTGGACCGGAGGCCGGAATGCATTCGGCGGTGGTTAATCTTTATAATCTCTACCTGCTCTTCTGAGATTTTCATAATATGGAAGTGGAACAAACTTGAAGATGTTAAATTTGCATTAATTAAAGTTAAGTGAAGTTAATCCGAATCTCTATTGAGTTTTTGCATTGATTAAAGAACCCACCGACAATATAATCACACTAATAAATTAATTGTACATTTAATTTCAAGGTAAGCTGTTTACCAAAAGTCATCAATCATCATGAGTTCATGACTCCCACTAAGCTGGATCAAGGCGATTATAATCATTATGAACTTAATAAAAAAAGTTAAAAAAAGTTTCATTATTGTTAAAAAAATTTAATTTCAAGTTTTATCTGAATAACAAAACCCAAATAATAATAATAACAATAATAATTAATTAATTACTTTTATTCAAAACCCACAATTAATAGTAATCATTATGATATTACAAATTAATGAAGATTAATCAAAATCAAAATTCAAAACAAAACCTACAATTTAAGAACCCTATACTTACATCCTATGTATACATCTAGTGTTTTTAGCTACAACCTTGTACTCAAACTCATTAATCATTCCGGAGAGACTCTGTAATAAACCCAACAAGATTCATGTACACAAACATGTAAGTAACTATTATATTCCACTTTAATTTACTTTATTTTTCTTATTAATACCACAAGTAGTATAAATCTATATCTGTTCAATCATGCATCTCTATTAGTTTGCTTATACTTTGATGTTGAAATCTTGAAATATTGTTTGATTTCTTATCTGGGTTTAGGGTTTTGTTAGAGTTGATGCTGAAATTGTGATCAAGATTGAATCTTTATAATTAGCAAAAAAAAAAAAAGATTGAATTTTTTTGCTTTTTTATGGGAGTTTTCTTGAAAATTTGTTGGGTGGTTGGAATCTGATGAGAAGGAAGTCTCAGGCTTTGCCTATATTGAGTCCAATGGAGAGGCGGGCCGCGAAGAATCAACAGTCTAGACTTTGTTTATTAGCTACATTAGCTGCTTTCTTGTGGATTTTTCTGTTGTATTTCCATTTTGTTGTGTTGGGAGGTAGTTCGGTTGATGAATCTGTAGAATTAGATCATGTTTCTGCATTTTCGACTAATAGAGAATCGAGGGTTATTAGGCCTTCGGTTTTAGATAGAAGTCCTCCTATCAATATACCTCGTGAATTTAGTGATTCGAGTAATATGAATGCTTTTAGTACTCAACATAAGCATATTAGTAAGCCAAGTGATGAAATTGAAGAACAAGAGGTTTCTTATGGTACCCCTTATCACAAAGAAATTTGGGATGATTCTCGTTCAAGTGCTACTCGGTTAGTTGATGCTCAAGAAAGGCCAATTGATGATACTGCCCAACAAGAAAGTTCTCATGATACTCTTCATGAACAAGAAATTTCTGATGGTGCTCGTTCAAATTCTCCTCAGTTAGTTGATGCTCAAAAGGAGCAGGCTAATCGTGCAAAAGTTGGAGGCAGAGAAAATTTTCCATTTATGCAGGCGATGAGGACTACTGAGAACAAGAGTGATCCGTGTGGTGGGAGGTATATTTATGTGCATGACCTTCCTCCGAGGTTTAATGAGGATATGCTTAAGCAGTGTAGGAGTCTTAGCTTGTGGACGAACATGTGTAAATTTACTACTAATGCTGGTCTTGGTCCTCCACTTGAGAATGTTGAAGGGGTGTTCTCAAATACAGGATGGTATGCTACAAATCAGTTTGCAGTCGATGTGATCTTTAATAACCGGATGAAGCAGTATGAGTGCTTGACTCGTGATTCTTCAATTGCTGCAGCCGTTTTTGTTCCGTTCTATGCAGGTTTTGATATTGCCAGGTAT
>PHNY01163318.1:1972-29351 GCA_003724115.2 Anethum foeniculum | reverse complement strand
CACTGCAGTTTGCAATCTGCACAGCAGTTCCAGTCTGCACAGCAGTTTTTAACAACCAAAGATCAACCAAAATCAGGTTCAAGTTTGCACACTGCACTGCAGTTTGTGCACTGCAACTGCACTGCAGTTTGCACACTGCAACTGCAGTTTGCACTCTGCACTGCAGTTTGCAATCTGCACTGCAGTTCCAGCCTGCACTGCAGTTTTTAACAACCAAAGATCAACCAAAATCAGGTTCACTAGCACAAGTAAACTGGACAAAAAAAACTGAAAAAAGCAAGTTCAGTAGCATAAGTAAATGTGGGCAGTGGGCAGAATTTGGGCCCTTTCTTAATTTTGAACCAGTCGCTCGACTGTGTCTTGTCTTTTAGTCGACCCGACTAGTCGACCCAGTCGCTCCCCAGTCGGTCGAAACACATACAAAATACAAGTCGACAATTCAAGTCGACCTGCCCAAAGCGACTGCTCGACTAGTCGCGACTAGTCGAGCGACTCAACAACCATGTTGATGATTGTGATGGAAATTAATTTTTAAATGATAAAGATTGTGTTTTTTTGAGTTTTATAGAAGTTTAATGATGTGTTGGTTTGAGTTTGGTTTTATGTACTGCCAGCGCATGATTTGGCAAGATTGGTATTATGTGGTTGAGAATTCAAGATTTGAGCTTTGGTGATTGATTATTTTGATTGAAACTTATGTTTAAATTGATAAAGATTTTGTTTTTTTAGTTTACCGGAAGTTAAATGATGTGTTGGTATGAGGCTATGAGTTTGATTTTAGCTTTGGCAATTTTCGTAAAATTCAATTAAATTGAGTGGTTTAGTGGTTTGTCGAACTGTGAAATTTTAGATACTCTTATGATTGATTTTGGATCATATTTGTTTGACGTTGCTAATAAGATCCTGTCTTTGTTTTTGTTAATCTTTAGTACTCTTTTTACGGTACAGCTTTACAGTTTATAGTGTGTATCTAGTAAAATGTAGAGTTGGGGGAGAGAAGTTTGTAAAAGAAGTTGAAGCATGGGTAAAATTAGTACATTTCATGGACATAGAGCGAGGAGAAACAGCTTCTGATGATCGAGTGTGTTGATAAACTATATGCCACAACTGGTGATAAGACTTTTAGCTAGGCATGAAATAAATTGGATAAGGAATTCAAATGTGCCCTATTGCCTGAACCGTAATGATCATGGACACTGAGGTAGCCATTAAGGTGCATGTCAAACAATTAAAGAGTAGAAATTTCAGTAGAAAAAATTAAAAAAAAAAAAAATCTATATGGATCTCACTAAAAGCTATTCAGAGATATGCTATTATAGAAAGCAAACAAGATAGGACTAGGGACGGTGAGAACCACTCCGATTCAACAGGATACATTGCTAAACATGATATTGAACCTTGAGTGTTATGTAACTAATTCCCTATTCTATAAGAGATGGATCAATCGTTGTCAGTTATATTTGTACGATACAACTCCACTATTATAAACTTGCAACTAGGACATCATACCAACTTTTATATATATCATAGGCTCAACACAATGATACCTGTGTGAATAGTACTTAGGTTTATTTGTTACTTTAGACAAAAACAATAGGAAGAAAGAAATTTTATTAAACTTCCGACCTGTTGTAGCAGTCTTTAAGGGGTTCACCTTGGGATGTGTCGGAGGAATTTTAAGTTACATTTAATATAATTGATGCTCGTGTTAGGGCCTAACAGTTAGGCCCTCTTGTGTAACAAATATTCTAGTGCTTGCTCTCCATTGATGTACATATTAGCCAATAGTCGTTATTCCTAACACTGAATTCGGAAGACTGAGCACTTTTCTGGCTTCCAAAAATGGGTAAGCATGGAAATATGATCTTCATAGTCGCCGGACAACCATGAGTCCGTGACCCATCAATTGGAATGGATGCCGGAACACTGTATGTCCTTATCATACTCATTTTCTATTTTTGGTAGAAGTTGATGACAGAAACTTAATGACCGGTTTGGCCAGAACCTTCAATATTATAGTGAGTATAAGTATACACTTGTTTTATTTAGCAAGTTGTAAGTAGTACGTTATGAGCAGTTCTTTGATAACATCAATATGAAGAAGTCCGTATGCTCCAAATGCCAGACTGAATGCAACACCACTAAAATATCAGTTGGTTATTTGGATATTTGGCATTTGTATAGGTGCAGTTTATCTATTGTACAAGTAACTGCTTATTTGCATTTGTCTTGAGTGCTTCTCATATGAACAAGCTAACGAGTAACGACCACTGTTAAAGTTTCACAAATAAATTTTTAATCTTTACCTTTGACCAAGTCTGTGTCGAGTTAGGTGGATATAAACACCAATCTGTGGACTATTGAATGTGGATAGGAGTGAAGTATAAACGAGTCGCATATTCGAAAATCTCCATTCAGTGCAAAAATAATTCCTAAGAAAGAGAGGGACAAATAACTTACTTCCGCATACTTATTGAAAAAGTTATGTAATTAACATAATTTTCTTTTAAAATACTGAATATACAAGTGTTGCAGTGTTTTATTCTGAACAAATCTTAAAAAAAAAATATTTTATCAATTCAGCTTTTAATATGTGATTAATCGTTTTGATACAAAACATGGTGAGTTATTCCATTTATGTCTCGTTCTTTATAACAATCTTATACCTAGCACATATTGTGATGTGTTGGTGTGAGTTTGATTTTGCATGATGTTAGCGTTATGATTTTGCAGATATTGTAGAGATAGATTGATTGGTACTTGTGGTGGTAACTTATGTTCAAGATAAAGATTTTGTTTTCTTGAGTTAGCTAGGAGTTTAATGATGTGTTGATGTGAGTTTGGTTTTATGTTAGCAGCTATGATTTTGTGAGTATTGTTATCCTGCGGTTGAGATTTTGAAGATTAGTGATGAATTGGTTGAGGATTGTTATGAAATTTTATGTTTAAATTAATAACTATTGTGTGTTTTTTTTTGTTTATTGGGAGTTTAATGATGTGTCGATCTGAGTTTGGTTCTAAGTAATGTTAGTGTTATGATTTTGTGAGTACTAGTATTACGTGGTTGAGAATTTGAGATTAGAGCTTTGGTGATTGATTATTTTGATGGGTGTTTAAATTGATTTTGTGTTTTTTTAGTTCGCCAGAAGTTTAATGATGTTTTGGTATCAAAATATGAGTTTGATTTTAAGTTTTGCAATTAGACCAAGTGGTTTAGTGATTTGTGGTTTGTCAAGCTGCGAAATGTAAGGATTTCTTATGATTGAATTTGTATCATTTTTGTTTGCCTGTTGCTAAGAAGAGCCTGTCTTTGTTTTTGTTGATCTTTAGTGCTCTGCTCTCTTTATGTTATAGCTTAACAGTATATAGTGTATATCGAGTAAATGTAGAGTTGGGGGAGAAAAGTCGGTAAAAGAAGTTGCTTCTATTTCCAGGAATAAGAAGTGTAGCCTACTTTCTAGAAAATGTGGGTGAACATTGATAACTCCCAATCCCGATCCCGATCTAGTCCTTCCAACGCTGCGTGCGAACCGAGGCTAAAAACAGTGATGGACTGGAATTAACCCTGACCCAAAATAGGTAAGACTGTTTATATCCTATCAAACATATGTGAGGAGGATTGTTGTATGTTTTCCTCTGGGTAAGAAGGACGTCTTGTGCAAAATATTATTATGTTGAATGCTGAGGTGCATGTCAAATAATTAAGCTAAGGAGGAGAAATCCAAAAAAAAAAAAAAAAAGGAAGAAAGAAATCTTTATAAATCTCACTTAACAGCTATGGACCCAGAGGTTCTTTGTTCACATTCATGAGAAGCTCGAATGCATCCAAATGCCAGACTAAATGCAGCACCACTAACATATCAGTTGGTTTTTTGATATTTGTAAAGTTGCAGTTAATCTACTGTACAATCAACTGCTTATCTACATTTGTGTTAAGAGTACTTTTCCTCGTATATTGGGCGTGTTTGGTAAATAAGTAAATACGGACTTATCAACTTATTTCGGGAAAAAAATTTCACATTTATATATTAATTTTTAGAATTAAGTATTTAAGAAGGGTTTAATATTTTTTTATATGTAAAAACTTACAGAAAATAAGTAACTTATTTCTGAAAAAAGTATAGTTTGATGTACTTTTTTGAAAAATAAGTAACTTATTTCTGACAAATAAGATTTGTCAAACGGACCCATTAACAGGCAAAACATCACTGTATTAAAGTTCCACAGACAAATTTTTGATATTTACTTGGAGCAAGTTCAATGTAAGTAGAATAATTTTCTTTTATAATATTGAATATACAATTGTTGCAGTGTTCTATTCTGAATAATTCTTAAACAATATTTTATCAATTCATATTTTAAAATGTGACTAATCGTTTTGATACAAAACGGGGCGAGTTGTATAATGCAACTGTTTCAAAAAAAAAAAAAATTGCATCTAGTCTTGCATATCTTTTGTAACTATCTTATTTCTTGCCTACACTTTACGTGGCTTGTTTTGTTGTTCATAATAATCCTATTTCTATCTTGTTGTTTGTAACGATATTCCTTCTTAACTTAACTTATTTTATTGTTTGTAGTTATCTTATTTTTTTATAACTATCTTATTTCTTAGTATGAAACTACAATAATTTTATTTATCAATGATTTTTTTTTTTGTAACTATCCTATTTTTTAATATAATTTATTTTGCTGTCTATACAATCTTATTTCTGTACGTAATCTTATTTCTTATATCATTTCTTAGTACGGATCTTATTCTTAATAGAGAGTCTGTTTTGTTGTCCATAGAATTTTTTTTTTGGTAAATATGTTTTACTGTGTGTAGGGTAAGTACAGAGTGTGTCTGTATTTCAGTAGAGTCTTGTTTTATAAGTAATCTTATTTTTTGTAGTGGTAAGTCTGTTTTACTTTGTGCAGGGTAAGTAGAGTGTGTTTTCATTTATGTATAGTCTTGTTTTGTCCGTAATCTTATTTTTTGAAGTACCGTGTGTTTGTTATTTTTCTGTATTTTTGTGGAGTCTTCTTTTTATCACTAATCTTATTTTTTGTATACACTATATAGTTTTATTTCTATCTGTAATCTTAATACTAATCTTTTTTTAGTAAGTGTGTCCTTTGTTTCTAATTTCTATCTGTAATATTAGTACTAATCTTTTTTTAGCACAGTATGTCTGTATTTGTGCAGAGTCTTGTTTTTATCTGTAATCTTATTCTTTTAGTACAGTGTATGTGTTTTATTTTTATTTTTATCTATAATTTTATTTCTTAATACTATTTTTTTCTTTAGTACAACGTGTCCGTATTTTGTAGAGTTATATTTTTGTCTGTAATAAGTGCTGTGTGTCTTCATGCAGAGTCTTGTTTTTCTCTGTAATCTTATTTTTTAGTACAGTGTATCTGTTTTATTTTTCTTTAGTACAATATTTTGTAGAGTTGTATTTTTGTCTGTAATAAGTACTGTGTAATAAGTAATGTGTGTTTTCGTGCAAAGTCTTGTTTTTGTCTGTAATCTTATTTTTTTAGTACAGTGTATCTATTTTATTTTTATCTTTTAATTTACAGCGTATCTGTTTTATTTTCATCTTTTAATTTCCTAGTACTAGTCTTTTTTTTAGTACAACGTCTCTGTATTTTGTAGAGTTATTTTTTGTCTGTAATCGGTAAGCACTGTGTGTTAGTGTACGGTTTTATTTATTTGTAAATGTAGTCTTATTTGTGACCGTAATTTATTTCTTAGTACTAATATTTTTTTATTCTATAATCTTATTTTTTAGTATATAACAACTTATTTCCGTCATTAATCTTATTTTTTAGTACTAATTTTATTGTTTAGCAGCAATTATTTTGCTTTATTTCCTTATTATTGTGGGTAATAATATAGTTTCTTAGTAGAGCTTCTTGTGCTGTTTGTAACAACAATAAAATTGTAAATCTGGAGAAATAATATAAGGTATAATATTTTGCTTAAGAAAAATAAATATTTTAATTTTAAAACTAATAATTTATTTGTTAACAAATCTACATATAATTAAAAATATCTGAATATGAGTAGATGAATATAATTTAAGCTAAACAAATGAATTTCAGAATATAAAATATTAGTAATGAAAAACCAGATTAATAATTTATACAAAATTATTGTCACAGCCTTGAGTCCGCAACAGAAATTCCAAACTAACTGACCAAATTTATCGTTAAACAAGGTTAGTCATCCTACTAGATCTCTACTCTTCTTCATATAAGATGATCATGATTATCTACAAGAATTCTTATCTAAACAAATCACTTAATTAACTAATAAAATTAAAGCATAAAAAACAATACTCACTTCTCTAAATACACTTATGAATGAAGAGCTATGCATAATCATCTGATCAAGAGTACCTCACTAATTTAAGGTATCATTATTCTGTCCTATTATTTGTTTTGTTTAATGTACTCTAACATGCATTGATTTTTGGTGTAAGCTCATAGCCTTATATTGTAGTATTGATTGTTAATAATTTTCGGGTGAGCGAGAATCGAACCTGACCTGTTATGCTTTGATTTACTAATGTAACACATGTAATTTTTAGTGGGGGTATTTTTCTAAGGAGTGTTTATCTCAGTTTCTGTTAAGGTTGTTTCTTATCATACATTTTGTTTAATAAATCTTGATTTATTTAACCATGAAATGTGGTTTATAGGGAATTTGATTTAGTGAAATAAAGTGGCAAACATAGGATGGAGGAAGAATGTGTGAAAGATGGTGTTTTTGCACCATTAACCCCTGGAAAACAAAATGTGGCGAGTTTTGCGATGATCAATGGGAGGAAGCAAGTTTTGTTTGATGGAGAGGCGGAAACAAGTGGCTTGCAGCTTTTCGTGGATTTGGGTGATCTGGTTTGTTTAAATGATGCTACGAAATTCGATTGTGAAGCAACTAAAGTGTCCTCTAGTGATAGTGATACTATCAGTATCGATATTCCATTTCCAGCAATGCAGCATGGTAAGTGGGAATTTCATTCTTTTGTTGGTAAAATTCAACACATGTTTGCAACCGTGAAATGATTGAGGAATGAACCAGAAAATTTCTGGGAATTAGTTAAATCTGTCGAGTTAAAGTTAATTTGTTTGATTACTGCTCACTTTACGGTCTTAATAAATATGATAGATCTGTGCAATTCTAGTAGTGCATTTAACAATTGCTATAAGATCCTTTCAATTCTTGTGTGAATTCATAACTCTGCAGTAATTATTGTTGATTCTGTTCAATAATACATATCTGCTATTACTATAGAGCTTTTCAACTAATATCATTTGCTGTTTGATGCTAATTGTACAGTATTTGTTATAAGATTTTTTGCTGGTTGCGGGAATTAGTACTGTTAATAGATTTTTGTTGCTGATTGATGCAGCAAAAATATTGAACTCGTATAATTCTTTGCTGCTGGTTGATATATAATGAGGTATAATAGATACTGTTTCTAATTTAAGAGGTAATCGTGTCCTTAACTAAACTGTGGTTATGTAGATGATGCATCACATCAAGCAAGTGCTCAAATTAATGGTGCTGACTTGGCTTCTTCAACTCCAGAAAAGCATCAAGATTCCAGAATGAGAGATACTATCAGTATCAACATTCCATTTCCAGATGTACAACATGGTAAGTGGTATTATCATTATTGTCGATATGAATGACTTTTAGTAAATAGTAATGCTAAATGTCCGAGTTGGTGATGTGATATAGTGACAAAGCATTGATTGTCAATATTTTTATCAGTTATGCATAGCATTTAGAATACATTATCGGACCTCCTAAATTTTCTGCTGTATATACTGTTCGAAAACATAGTTTCTGAGACTTGGTGCCTAGTCATGTTGAGACCCGTTTTGAGTGGGACTCATTATGTGTTAGTATCGTGTTTTAGTAGGAATGCCTTTTCCTTTGTGATAGATTTCCACACATGTTTGCACCCTCCAAGTGATTCAGGATTTAATCAGAACCAGTGTTGCAAATTTTAAGTATGCTTCTTGTCCCTTGAAAATGGACAATGAGTTTATCCTACATTGAAATGAACATGAACATTTTTCTATTTAAATGGGATTGCACCCTTACAATGTATACAGTGTTTGCAATTTTAGAACTTTCTACAAATTAGTTCAATATATTGAATTCACAAATATCTGCTGTTAGTGAAGAGTGTTGTAAGTTGTAACCATATTGTTTGCTGGTTGACGGCCATTAGTACTGTTAATAGATTTTGTTGCTAATTGATGGGGCAGAATTATTAAATTCATATAATTCTTTGTTGCTGGTTGATATATAATGAGGTATAATAGATTTTTTTTCTAATTTAAAAGTTAATGGTGATCTTAACTTAACCGTGCTTATGCAGATGATGCATCATATCAACCAAGTGCTCAAATTAATGGGACTGGCTTGGGTTCTTCAAATCCAGAAAAGCATCAGGATTCTAAAAAGCCAGATACTATCAGTATCAACATTCCATTTTCAGACATGCAGCATGGTAAGTGGCTGGAGGGATTATCATATTCGTTGAGACAAATTATTTTGCACGGCGATGCACACATATCTGCTATTACTGAAGAGTGTTGTAACTTAATATCATTTGCTGTTTCATGCGAATTGTACTGTATTTGTTATAAGATTTTTGACCGTTGACAAATATTGGTACTGTTGATGGATGTTGTTAATTGACGGAGTATAAATATTAAATTCATGTAATTCTTTGTTAATGGTTGATATTAATGAGGTATAATAGATCTTGTTTTTAATTTAAAAGGTAATGGTGTTCTAAACTTAACCGTGCTTATGCAGATGATGCATCACATCAAGCAAGTCCTGAAATTAATGGGGTTAAATTGGCTTCTTTAACTCCAGAGAAGCATCAGGATTCCAAGAAGAGGGATACTATCAGTATCAACATTCCATTTTCAGACATGCAGAACGGTAAGTGGGAGGGATTTTCATTTTTGTCGATACAAATTATTTTGCACGACGATAAACACATATCTGCTCCTGTATCACTGAAGAGTTTTGTAACTCAGTGTCATTTGCTGTTTGATGCGAATTGTACTGTATTTGTTAGAAGATTTTTTGACCGTTGACAAGAATTAGTACTGTTAAAGGATGTTGTTAAGTGACGGAGTAAAAATATTAAATTCATCTAATTCTAGGTTAATGGTTGATATATAATGAGGTATAATAGATCCTGTTTCTAATTTAAAAGGTTATGGTGTTCTTAACTTAACCGTTCTTATGCAGATGATGCATCACATCAAGCAAGTCCCGAAATTAATGGAGCTGGCTTGGCTTCTTCAACTCCAGAGAAGCATCAGAGTTCCAAGAAGAGGGATACTGTTAGTATCAATATTCCATTTTCAGACATGCAGCATGGTAAGTGGAATTATCATTTTCATCGATACAAATGATTATTAGTACATAGCAATGCTAAAGGTCCGAGTTGGTGATTCGAAATGACGGCAATGCATTACTCATCAATATTCTTTATGAATAGCATTTAGTATATATTCTCAGACGAACGACTTTTTCTGCTGTATGTACTGTTGGAAAACATAGTTTAGAGGCTGTGCGTAGTCATGTTGAGAAACGGTTTGAGTGGGACGCACTATGGGTTAGTTTCGGGTGTTAGTAGGAAAGCCTGTTCCTTTGTGATAGATTTCAACACATATTTGCACCCTTGAAATGATTAAAGATTGAATCAGAACTAGTTTTCTAACTTTACGTATACCCTTTGTCCCTTGATAATGGACAATGAGTTCGTCCTAAATTGAACATAAACATTTCTTCACTTTATATAGGATTGTTCCCTTACAACGCATAGATGCGTTTGTAATTTAGAACTTTCTACGAATTAGTTTAATATAATGAGTTAAAATTATTGTGTTCGATTACTGTCCACTTTGCGATCTCAACAAATATAATAGATCTGTTCAAGTCTGTTTAGGATTGCTGTTTAAATCTGTTTAATAGATTTTGTTGCTAATTGACGGAGCAAAAGTAATAAATTTATATAGTTCTTTGTTGCTAGTTGAGTATCAAGAAGTATTGTAGATGTTTTTAATTGAAAATGTAATGGTTTTCTTAACTTAATATTGCTTATGCAGATGATGCATCACATAAAGAAAGTGCTCAAATTAATGGGGCTGGCTTGGCTTCTTCAACTCCAGAAAAGCATCAGGATTCCAAAAAGAGGTTTAACAGTAGCACTGATGCCAACGAAAAGACTCCGCAAAAACCGAAGAGACATAGACCGAAGATACTGGATGAAAGCATTAAGAGAAAAACAGCTAAAGCTCAAGTCTCAGGATTCACTCCAAAAACTCCTTTGAAGCGTTCTACTCCTAAGCAATGTGCAAAGAAGAGCCATGTTAAAAAGAACAGCTCCAAAAAGGTTTCTGATTCTTCTGAAGATGTTGTACAAGGACTTGGGCCTCAACCATCATGCAAACGAGCTTTAAATTCTGATTTCGACAAAGAGGCAGAAGCAGAAAATGTTTGTAATCTTTCTGAAGATGGTGATGATCAGTTTCTAAGATTAAACTTGAGTAGAAGAGATGAAAAGCGGTTTGCGAAACAATATCAGCGTCGGAGAAAGAAAAGAATGGATAACACTGGCTTGAATATTGTGAAGCCTGCCATCTGTGCAAATGCAGAAATCGTAACCCCAGAGTCCAATATCACGGATGCAGACCCGCAGTCAAGTTGGGAAACTGCACACTCAAGTCACTTGGGCTGTGAGATGGATCATTTATCAAATGCGATGTGTGATTATGATGGCAACCTTTCTACAGAAATCTACAGGGAGATAAGGGATTGTGTGACTAGCTTGCCATCATCTCCAGCAGTATGGAGGAGAAAGAGATCAATTGGATGCACTAAAAGGCGCATATATGCTTCTCAGCCCATAAAATTCAAATGCAGTCGGTCACCATTAGTTAATCTTCTGGAACACCTAACTGAAAAGAATCATCGCTCGAAAGTTAGACTTGCAAAACAAAAGAAGAAGATGAAAAAGAGACAGAGTAAACCTCTAAATCAAATGATGAAGATGATTAAAGATTATCTACCACAAGAATGCCTCCTCTCGCAGCAGGATCCTGACGAGCATAGTGAGCATTATAGCTTTTACTTGCATTTCATATGTGTGTGTGTATATATTTATCGACACTGAAACTAATTGTATTCAATGCAGGTTCTGTAGATTATATTGTTGCTAGGTTGGGATTTCTTAGCATTCATGAGAATCAGAAACATGGCCAACTTGTGGTGAGGCATCAAAGCGTGGGTGCGCCAATGGTTATATACGAAGGAAAGTCTGATCCTCGAAAGAACAATAAGAAAGTACAGGCTGCAGTTGATCTCGATAAAGAGTCCGAAAGAGCTTGGGCAATGCTTATGGCTCCTGGTGGAAGTACTACCTTTGATGAACCAGATTCAGATAAGGAATACTGGGATAGGGAGAGACAAGTAATAATAAACCGAGTAGAATCTCTACTGTCTATACTAAGAGAATTTCAAGGTATTCATATCTCATATTTTTGATAATCATTGTATAAGTTTTTAACGTATGCATTAAGCAATTATTAATTCCTGACAAAATATATATTGTCATACTTAAAATTATAGAAAACAACATCATGATCTTCTTTAATTATTAGTATGTCTGTCGTAACTGAAATCATACCTAGTTATAACATAGGAACACTTACGGGAAGAGCAATAGTAAAGCGAGGCTAAGCAGCGGCATGTGTTGAAACCTATAATAATGTTGTTTTCAAGAAGGTTACTGCTGCCTAGTTCTCGGTTCATTTAAACCAATTAAACACACAAACTGATATGATTTTCTAGCATCTTCTGACTTTCTAGAATCTTACGAATGCAGGTAATAGACGTTTCTCAAAATGGAAGGGTTCAGTAATGGATTCTGTTGTAGGAGCTTATCTAACTCAAAATGTCTCGGACCACCTGTCAAGGTAAATTTAAAGCTCATGGAAATTAATTTAGGGATAATTTCAATTTGTCCTTCATCACACTGTTAATGCTAACGTAATTGGTATTTTCCAGCTCTGCTTTTATGTCCTTAGCAGCACGATATCCTGTCCGAGATTCAAAGAGAAGTAATAGAACTCATGAAAGTGAATGTATACAACCCTTGCTTGATTTATTCCCACGGGAAGATGTTGGATTAGAAATATCTGGGCATAGAGGTATTTCCCGCGAGATCGAGCATTGTGCATCCACAAGCGAAATTGGAAGTACAGAAAGTTCTGTCACTTGTACGTCCATAACAAATAATCAAGCATGTGAAACAGTAAGTTCTCTTCCATTAAAACGTGTCCCAATGGAGAAACAAACTAAAGAGAAGAATAAGAAAGAAGCGCCGAATGTGGATTGGGATAGTCTGAGGAAAACCTATAGTGGTAAAAGGGAAAAGAATGATGAAAATATGGATGGCATAGACTGGCAGTCTGTTAGGCAAGCAACAACTGATGATATTGCGGATACCATTAAAGCACGAGGAATGCAAAATGTACTTGCTAGAAAAATTAAGGTATTACAACTATTTTTCTTAATTAGTTTATTCTATCAGCTTTTTATATTAGATAAGTTGTTGTCTTTAAAATATTTTAAGCTAATTATTTTCATGAATCGATGTTGTACAGGACTGTCTTAATCGTACGGTTCAAGATCACGGGAGTACGGACCTTGAGTGGTTGAGAGACGTTCCACCAAAAGATGCAAAGTATGCTAGTCTGTAAACAACATAATTTCTTTCAAGACAAACCTATACTTGTTGAACAAAACATAATTTAATAAATTTGGCATAAAATTATTGATTTGATAACCATAATTACATTTCTAATATGTTGCATACAGAGACTACTTGTTGAGCATATATGGTATGGGCTTAAAAAGCGTGGAATGCATACGGCTTTTGACACTTCATCATGTGGCATTTCCAGTAAGTTAACAGTTTTTACCATATTTGCCATCTTTAAAGTTTTTGTCATATTTGTCATCTCTAAACATGTTAGTAACATTGGTCTATTTAATTGTTATAAGGTCGACGTAAATGTTGGTCGAGTTGCAGTTCGATTAGGATGGGTGCCTTTGCAGCCACTTCCCGGAGGACTACAGATGCATCTTTTGGAAGAGTAATACTAAATATTATATAGGATATATTTTTGGGATTATGCATCTTGTGTAGATGTAATAATTCAATATCAACAAAAATATTCTGTGACGTCTTCCATTCCATGCAGGTATCCTATCATTGATAAGGTTCAGAAATATCTATATCCTCGTTTGTGCACCCTCGATCATGAGACATTGTAATATCTCTTCTTCCAACTTCGACCCATTAATGCACCATTTCATATATGAATTACCTATAAATTAGTGGCTACTATTTAATTAAATCTTTATTTATATGCAGGTACGAATTACACTATCATTTGATAACATTTGGAAAGGTATGCGGTCAATATTACCTAAATTTATATTATTAGTAAAAAGTTGTATTGGTGATGTTATTTGTACACATGTAGGTTTTTTGTACCAAGCTAAATCCACGATGCGAAGGATGCCCGCTTAAAGGACAGTGCAAACATTATGCAAGTTTATCTGCGAGGTTTGAATCATATCATCTGCTTAGTGCTCCTCTTTTTTAAATTTCATTCTCCTATCTCCTGACCTATATTTATCTTTTATGACATAGTTTTCTTGGTATCGAACTTATATATTGAAAAATCGCAGCAAAAGGTTTGCGTTGCCTGCACCTGCAACTAGTAAAAATAAAACATCTAAAAGAAGTGTTGGAAGAACAAATGAAAATTCAAATATGGGAGTCGAACCAGTTGTTGAGATGCCAACTAGTCCAGAGCATCACATGGAACAATTTGAACTTGGAGATATCGAAGATTTATACCAGGATCTCAATGTTGCTCTTCCCGATCTTAATGATTATCCTGAGTCTGATGATGACATGCTTACCATCAGACTTGATGATGAAGCATATGAAAATCCAAATGAAGCTGAAGCCGAGTATTCTGCTCATGAAGAAAACATGTCACATTCATTGGCTATTCCATCAGTACCTTTGTCAACGCCCATACCCAATTATAGGGGGCGTCTAAAAAGTGTTCATCAAGTGTAAGTTTCTTGTTTTTGCATTTTTTTATTTTAAATTTTTAGTGATTTACATTTTTAAATATATGAGGAGGGGAGGTGAAAGCGAACTTTAGATCTCTTTTAACACTATGAACACATGTTCCACTACTAGGCAACTCATTTGTTCTCTAATTTCATGTTTCAAGAACTACATCTATTGTATATGGAAAAGGTCAACGAGACAATTATGCAAGCATAAAATTTTGAAGTTACATAGTATGTGCGAATTATGAGAACTATTAGTTTCTTTTATTTAAAATCAACATAATCTAATTATATGGTGCACATTTTTCAGGTATGTGCTTCCGGATTCACATCCACTTCTGGCAGAAGTTAGTAAATAAACCCATCCATATAGTGTTTACTCTTTTTTATTCATTTACAATGTATTTAACCGTTCTTTTTTATAATAATAGTTGCGAGTGGATGAAAGGGAACCGAATGATCCATCTCCATATCTTTTTGCACCCTGGGCAATCCGAGAAGAAGGTAAATAATATGTTAGAAGCATATGCTCCTATATGGATATAATATCTTTTAATACGTAGGCATTTGACAAGCTTGTGCACATATTGCATGCAATGCTGCTAATTACTTATATAATCTTATGTTTAGGTTCAACAACTAGAAGTTCATTTCCACAAGGTTGCAGTTCTTTAGAAGTTTGTCGTGATATTGTCTGTTGCTCTGCATTGAGTAAGAATGAAGAGCATGGTTTTGCAACCACCGTTAGTGGAACACTAATGGTGAGGAAGATAACACGACAAATGTCAATTTTTCTGCTATAATATGATAATGTACAAAGATTACTAACACTAGTAAAATGCTGTGTAGATTCCTGTTCGCACTGCAAATAAAGGAAGATTTCCACTTAATGGAACATATTTTCAAGTTAATGAAGTAAGTTCGGCCAGTCCACAAATTTTAGTTTCTATATCAAAGTATTTCAATTAATCAAGCAGAATGTTGTTATAGGTATTTGCTGACGAAGATTCTACTAATGTGCCAATTGTTATTCCCACATATTGGTTATATGGTCTTCAGAGAAGTATTTTGTACTGTGGAGCATCCGTCTCATCAACTTTTAGAGGTAAAGAATTTTAATGTAACCATTTGGTTCTACTCTAATAGATAAACATCTTCTTACAATATTTTAAGTGTACAGATATACCGATGGAACATATGCACTACGCCTTTAGTCAAGGTAAAAACCTACTTTCCTCGTGTAACATTTTAAATAAAACCATACTTGAAAACGTTTATAGCTATAATAAATAATAAGCACATGCTACTTGGCTTCTGCAGGATTTTATTGTAGTCGAGGATTCAACAGAATTACAAGGTATACTACTGATCTTGATAGACAATTCCACATCAAGACCAGCATGCAAGGGAAGAAGGCTAAGGGTAGAAATCTGGAAGGAAATGGAAGATGAAACAGCCGTGTGGTGGTCATACCCAATACACCACGTACTATTGGGTTAGTAGTATCTCCCCGATATATGCAACATTGTAGTTATTTTACATCAATATGTTGTTTTCATAGTTTAAGTCCTGTAACTTAGAGCATGCCTAAGAAATACTTATTATGCTGCCAAACAGGGCTTTCATTCGGCGCATAGTATATATATATAACTGGGAAATTGCCCGCTCCAATTGGGCTCCTAAAAATTTAATTATTGATATATTTATAATTTAATTATTTACATTCTGTTTTTCACTTTCACTATCAGCGTTTTATCACGTATTAGATTATTTTAAAGATAGTTATTCGTGGCAGAGAGAGAAAAGGACTACTGATGCAGTTAGGACAAATTAATTATAAAAAAGATATTCTATACCAACAGTATATAGCTGAACCTGCATTTTCTTTTTTTGAAATGCAGCCCTTATGAAGATCTTCTGCCTAAGACAAAAACGAGAAGATTTTGGTTCGCAGTTTCATGTTAACAGGTATGCGCTTATAGAGTTTTTTTATGTAAACCAGAACTTGACAACTTAAATTCAAATGTTTTTTCTCGATGTTTGAGAAAACTTGTAAGTCAGTGATCATCTTTGTTCTGAGTCTGGTTGCATTTGATTTATATTTATGACCAATTACCATGTACATTGTTATATATGATTTGCTTTTATTAAATATAGGTCTTAGGTATTTTGGCAGGAATATGCAGTTGTCATGTCCAAATTGGTTATCATTTACAAAAAAAATATTTTCCAACTGAAAAGTTAAATGAAAGGAAAGATAAAATTGAATCGAGGTCTGGAAGTGCATCTTGTTGTCCATTTCTCTCGTGCATACATAATCATTGTAAAATTATAAATTACAGTTCATGAAAAAGACATGGTTTTAGGTGAGGAAAATTGACAGTGATTAAGATTGAAGACTTATATTAGCTCTAAGAAACCCTTATATGAAAGATGAGCTTACCATATTACATATTTTATTAACTAGGACTAATATGAATGGAGGATGTGATTGCAGTTTTAATTACAGAAATCATAATGCATCGGACATACTTTAGATTTGTTACAATACAAAACTTTCACTCTTTTTCCATTGTCACAAATTATTTCCAAGACTGCATCTTGGAGGATAAGCGTCTCCTGCCTATAAAAATCAACTTTAATCTTTTTCTATTCTCATCTAAATTCATTTATTTTAACAGTAATCTATATTTAGGGTGTTGAATGTCAGATCATACGTCTCACTTAAAAATACATTTTTTTAAGAAAAATAGAATAAGTTTTGTGTAGTAATTAAGTTGACATTAAGACATAGTTGAAATGAATTGAACAAGGAATTGTGTAGATTACACATTTTCTTGATTAGGACTAATACTATTAAAGGATGGCTGGATGCAGTTTTGATTACATAAATCATAGTGCATCCAACATATTTTGGATTTGTAACCGTAACAACAGAAACACAACTCCTGCTGTCCTTTTCCATTGCCACAAATTGTTTCTGGATTGCATCTTGGAGGATAATCGTCTCCATCAATCTGCATTTGCATCTGCATCTCCGTACCTGTGAAAGAAATGTTTAAGCACTTATTTTCGCATAATGACAATAATACGTGTAAAATTTGTCCAAAAATTATCAAAACCTATGTGTATACTTACATTCATGAGTCAGAAAATGGATTGAAAATAGGAGGGACAGAATAGCTAAAGAACATATTGTTTTGCTGGTCATGGTAACGAAATGAAAGTGAGATATAGATAGTTGTGGCATCATACCTCTGTTACTTATTCTTATAGTGAATTTGATATGATGTATTTTAAATTCATCAATAAATGTTATTTACTCTAGTGTAACTCGTTTCTGCATTAACTTAGACAGTTTTCCTAGTTATATAGACATATGTTAAGAACTAACTGTATTTATGCACTAACTACACAAATTAGGGCTCATTACTCCAACAAATCTAACGAAATAACATAGAGTCTGAGATTTCTATTGTCCATCAGCACTTTTGATCAAAACATACTTGAGACACTGAATACGTACTAAGAAAATGAGTCGTCTGGGATGAAATATTGGAGCATGATCAATTCCTAAAATTTGTTTAGTCCTTGCTTGCTCCGCGTATTCACTTGTTTTCTCGTGCTTTCTCTGCTCGAAATGTATATCAGCACTTTTGATCAAAACATACTTGAGACACTGAATACGTACTAAGAAAATGAGTCGTCTGGGATGAAATATCGGAGCATGATCAATTCTTAAAATTTGTTTAGTCCTTGCTTGCTCCGCGTCTTCACTTGTTTTTGCGTGCTTTCTCTGCTCGAAATGTATGTTGTCTCCCTTTCTGTTAAACACGTTGAAGGCAGAGACCGTGGTCCATATCTCCAAAAATTTTGATGTTTCCGACTGTCTGAAGTAATACTAGCACCTGGAGAAACAGCAGCAGCAATGAATGATTTAAACCAAATGTGTAACCCACTAAAACATGGTTGTAATGGAAGTTCATTAGATGGTAAATCTTCTGAACAACAATAGTTCTAAACTGTAATAATTCCATCACATGAAAAATGAGAGTACTAATGAATTAAATATATTATACTCCACAAAATTTATGGATTCGAACTAATAATAGGTGGTTGATTACACCTTTGATTACATAAATCATAAGTCGTAACAGCAGTAACACAAAACTCTGACTCCTTTTCCACTGTCACAAATTGTTTCCAGATTGCATCTCGGAAGATATGGAGGCTCATCTCCATTTGTTGGGAGCGGAAAAAAAATATTATTTTAGCAAGGTTATTACTTAATCGAGGTTCAACTGTAGTGCAATTTAAGGGAGAGAAATGCGTATGAAACTTCAACGTCTACGTAATAATACTTTATTTATTCAAAAGTTTACAGAAAACTGATATGCGAGGGATGTTGTGCAGACTTAGACAAAAAACTCGAAAAAAAATATAAATTGCACACATTAGAAATGAAACCGAGCACCGAGGAAACAACACTGCACCCTTCCATTCAAAATGAAGGCACCGGGCGAACTATCGGTTTTACTTCTTTCTTATAGCGTCCTTGATGTTCTGGGGAAGACTCTCGAACTCCTTATCCGACAGGCCTGGGAGATATCTTCTTGCTTTCACCCTTTCGGCCTGTTCCTTCCCGTCATTTAGGTCTCTTAGATCAATGTTCATTTGACGGTGGGCCTCCCTGAAGTCCTCCGGGCCAAAGTCTGCGACGGGAAATCTTCTTCCTTTCATCATTTCGGCCATTGCTTCTTTCTTTTTTAAGGCCAGTTCATCTTCTTTAGTTTTGGGAAAACCTGCAGCATACCACATATTTTTAGCACTTTCATATACAGTTTCTGCTATCGATGGTGGTTTCTTTTTAAATGCATTTTGAATTTCTTCATGGCTGGGAGTACTTCTGTTGAAATTTTTGTCATAAAGCTCTTGATAATATGGCTGCTTTTTAAATCCATCTTTGTCTTTGAAATTGCTGGCAAAACTTTTGTGCTTCCCCTTTGAAGCAGTTCCGGAAACAGCAGCAGCACTCGAGGAAGCACCACTGACAACCTTCGGAAAGTATGATTTGTATGGTTCAGAAGTTTGTTTCGACATGGTTAGCTTCAGATTTGCGAGAGCAAGGATTTGTAGTTTTGTTATGAAAGTAAAGTGTGAGTGTGAGGTGAAGAAGTAAGTAGCAAACATGACATCTTATACAGGATTTATCTGACGTGTACAGAGCATACGACAAGGCGATCTATACAGTATTATATGTTGACTTGCGAGGAAAAAAAATGCTAGTCTTTGACATACTTCCAAAACGCGGTCTGTTCGTTAGAGACTTGAACATTTTTCAAAGCCGCCCTCATGGAATGATGAGTTTTTGATAAAATATTCAGCATGACAGTGACAATTCTTTTTGGCTCAAGAGACTCTATAGACGGTCATCAATATGAATATGGGTAAGAATACGAGGCATGTAATGAAAATATACTTAAAATAGTTATAATTGTTAGGATATAATGTAAGATATATCAGGACACAAAAATGGGTTCGGAAGAAGTGCCTTTCTCTGACATTTTAACGTTTTAATGAGCTGGTTGTTTTAAGGTTCTAGATCAGACGGTTGCTCGACAATACCATCAGTAGGCCCTAAAATATAACATGAGAATTAAAGGATCCAAAAATAGTACTCAGTCCCTCTGTCCCATTCAATTCTGTATAATTTTCTTTTTGGGACGTATTTCTCATTTCTATACATCCTAAAAATAGTGAAATTCTATAATATAAAAATTAACTACATCCACTCATAACCACCACTTTTTTCCACAACACTCATTTTATACATTAAATATTAATTGGTCTCACTACTTTACCCATTTTTTTTACTTTTCTCCACTAAATTAAACTTTTTCTTAATCTCCGTGCCACATCCCACGTGTACACTATTGAATGGGACGGAGGGAGTAGCTCTTTTTGAATAATAAATAGCACATTCTGAAACTGCAACCACAGCGGACGATGCAGAATTGAAGAAACTCGAAAAGTATAATAGGTATAAAATTTGTCCAAAAATTATCAAAAACTACCTGTATACATTCGTGAGTCGGCAAATGGGTTAAAAGTAAGAGGCAAAGAATAGCTTAAGAACACATTGTCTTGCTGGTCATGGTGAAGAAAATGAAGTGAGAAATTGATAAGAGTGCCATCTGTTACTTCTTCTTATAGTGAATTTGTTATGATGTATTTTAAATTCATCCTCTAGTTCCAGTATAACTTGTTTTGCATTAACTTGACAGTCTTCCTAGTTATATAGACATATATGTTAAGAACTAAATGTATTTATGCACAGATCATGGATCATGCCATCTTAATTAGTATAGAGTACCCTTTATCTCTGCAAGAAAAAAAAATATTATACATGATTGTTCGGCCACAACTTTGCAATTTACTTAATCCGCACCCATTGAAAAAAACAAATCCAGCACTAACTACACAAATTATGGCTAATCACTCCAACAAATTTAACAAAATAACTCAGAGTCTGAGCGCTTATGAGCATAACATACTTGAGACATTGAATACGTATGAAGAAAAGGAGTCGTCTGTGATGAAATATCGGAGCATGATCAATTCTTTTTGGGTACTTTCTTCTGCTCGTCTCTGTATACTATTTTGTCTCCCCTTCTGTTAACCACGTTGAAGCACTCATCCGAAGGTCCAGGTGTCCAAATACCATAGCGTCTCAATAAATCCGAAGTAATGTTAAGACCTTCAGCAGCAACAGCACCAGCAGCCGAGGATACAGATTGTGCCAGGGATGGTTTCTCATCAATACGCGGCCTCACGGTTTTGTCTTCGAAATTGCGACCAAAACCTTTTTTTTCCTCTGCAGGCTGGCACTTCTTCTGCTTAGCCTTTATAGAGGCCTTGTAATTTGAATGAACATTGGCAGCTATTGAACCAGCAGTAGCAGCAGCAGCAGTAGCACTCGAGGAAGCAGAATCGACAAACTTCGAAAAGTATGATTTGTCTGGTGCAGCTGAAGTTTCTTTCGACATGGTTAGCTTCAGATTTTCGAGAAGAAGGATTTGCAGTTTTGTTATGAAAGTAAAGTGCGAGTGTGAGGTGAACTAAGTAACAAACACGACATCTTATAGTATAAGATTATTTAGCTCATACTCTCTGTCATAATATTATATATTGACTTGCGAAAAAATAAATGCAAGTCTTTGTAGTACTTGCCTGGAAGACGCGGTCGTTTATTTAAAAACTTCGTCAACATGGTAGTTGAGCTCTTGCAGCATGATGATGATTAACAAGGTTTAGAATTGGGATATACTCTCTCCGTCCCGTTGAGTTCTTTACGTGCACTATTTGCATGCATTTGGAGGCTTCCTCCGTCCCGTTGAGTTCTTTACGTGCACTATTTGCATGCATGCTCCTATTTTATATAGTTTCATAAAAAATTTTTTAAAAAAATTTACTGAATAAAAGTTTAAACATTAAATTTTTATTAAGAAATTTTTTTTTTTAAAAAAAAAGTTATATAATTATACTTTAAATGAATCTTAAAAAATGTACTAAAAAATAATATAAAGAATTTAATAGGACAGAGGGAGTAATATATATACATGCATGTGTTAATATATTTTCCGTGTTTGGTTGTTAGATTAGCAATTAACGAATCCTATTTTTCGTTAAATAGAATTGTTAATGAGTCAAAACTCAACAGTTCAGGTGGAGGCCCGCCTTTGTTCACATGCATGCCAGTAAGAGAAATGTTACCTACCCAAAATTGGATCCAAAACGGTTCCAAAATACTACGTATCATATATTTATTGGTCTTTATATAATTATTAAGATGGACCCTCATGCATTCACATTAATTTTATCAATTAAAATAGCCCAAAATGACACCTCACTCATGACACATTATTTTGAAACTATTTTTTATACCCAATTTTGGGTACCTAGCACTACTCTGCCAGTAATAGTGTTATTTGTTCTGGATAATTATGCTCCAAAATAAGGAAGGTGGTCCACAAGCAAATCTATTGTTAACAACTACTCCTTCACTTTTGACTTTTATACGTATTTTGATGTAATGGACGGCATAGCTCATTTTATCTTTTTTTTTCAAAAAAAATTATAAATAAAAATTTAAATTTTAAACTTTTATTCACAAAAAGAAATTTTAAAAAATAATAAACTGAACTATGCAGTCAATGCACCTTAATATACTCATAAAAGTCAAAAAGGACATTTAAATTGGGACGAAGGGAGTATCAACTATAATTTTTTAAAATAAAAAAAATCTTAAAAATAGTATATTAAGGCCGGATAGATGGTTTTCTTACATTTAAAAAAAAATAATGGTGAACTAATCTCAAATGATAGGAAATAAATGATTATAATAATCGATTGTCGGCACGAGATAGGGCTGTCAACAAAATTCGAAAAATCTAATATCCGTCCTAAATATGTGCTTTGGTATTCAAGAAAAAACGGACATCATCCATATCCGAAGTAAAGTGAATATTATCCGTATCTGAATTTGGAATATTCGAATCCGAAATTAAATATATATAATATTTAAATTATATATATAATATATAATTTATATAATTTAAAATTTATTATATTAACTAATAGTGTTTGTGTGTATATTCATTAATTAATATATTTATACAAATTTTATATAATTGTAAAAATATTATATACATATGAAATATCAATTGAGTTTACTATTTAAAAAATAATAAAATTAGACTGAAAGATAAATAAAATTAGTATGACGTTTGCAGTTTTATTTTATAAATAAAATTATTATGGCGTTTGCAGTTTTATTTTTTCTCAACCGGGAAATTTTTTATTACGATTGAGATAAATAAAATTTTACAAAATTTTATTACGATTGAGATAAATAAAATTTTATTACGATAAATAAAATTAGTATGGCGTTTGCAGTTTACTAAAATTAAATTGAGATATACTTGCGATATTACAAAATTTTATTAATAAATAAATAATTGAGAACATTTTATTATGCATTACAAAAAAAATCTAGAAAATGGCCAAGGCCAATTATTATGCTACTCCCTCTGTTTTTTTTATATGACGCTTTGACTTTTGCACACTATTCAATGTTNNNNATGTTTTCTATTTTTATTCACAAAAAGAAAATTTTATAAATAATATTTCTAACTCCTTGGTCAAAACACATTGAGATGTGTGCAAAAGTCAAAGCGTCATATAAAAAAAACAGAGGGAGTATTTGCTATTAAAATGTCAACATATATAAAAAAAGAGGCGGATATTTAACATGTTCCGCATCATTTTCTCAAAAAACATATTATGCTAAAAAAGAAATGGAACAAATTTTATATACCTAGTTGATATCCAAAAATATAGCTATAAAGAAAGTATAGTTAACAATTAATCACTGAACAACAAAAGCATCAAACTGTGATAATTCCATTACATGGAAAATGAGATTACAAATAAAATAAACATATTACACTCCACAAAATTTATGGATTGGAACTAATAATAGGTGGTTGATTACACCTCTCATTACATAAATCAAGAGTCATCCAACAAATCTTAGATTGGTAACCATAGCAGCAGTAACACAAAACTTTGACTCCTTGTCCATTGTCACAAATTGTTTCTGGATTGCATCTTGGAGGATATGGACCATCTCCCTTCACCGGCATGCCTGTTATTCATCCCATAAAAAAATAAAAAAAATTATATTAATAATATTCGATTATTTCTATCGTTGTAAGAAAAATAAAGAGTAATATGTTAAGGATCCCAAAATAATTTCCAGAATTATTTTCGAATATTTAGTGTCTATCTTTTAATTCTATTTACGAAAGGCATATGTACATATATACGCTTAAATCATGTCAACTAAGCATTCAGGAATATTTTTGAGAATATTTTTTAGAGTTCTAACATTTTTCATAAATATACTTACTTTGTAAGTGTGTGAACAAAATGAGGCAAATAATAGCCAATGAAGAAGTAATTTTGCTGGTCATCATTGTGAAAATGAAAGATTGAAAATAATGTCTTCATACAATGACAAAATACTCCTTTTATAGTCATTTGGCTTTAAGGATTAAAATCTAAAAGTATGATATAAAATCTTGTAACATTGTCTTAATATGTTGGAGATTAGATAGATATTGCATTTTAATTTATTGCTACACAATCTTATATATACACACTTAACTTGATATTCCATGATATCTTTTCAGATTGAGGACAACTTAATTATCAGTATGACATTGCAATATATATTTGTTTTTACTAATATGACTTATATCCTTACAAGTGAGTATATGAGAAATATATTGCAACATAATTAATTGTGAAATTTTTCGAATAACCTTTAGTGCTTGTATCTGAGAAATTCACGGCCATCAATAATCATCAACAATGACATACAGTTGAACTTCGACTAAATAATAATGGTTAAAATAATAAACTCGTTAAAATAACATTTTTAACATAATGGAGAGTTGGAGACAGACAATGTATTTTTACTCTCGATAAAATAATAAACACGCTAAAGTAATATTTTTTCTTGATTCCGAGACTATTAATTTTAACTGTAATGCAATGAGCAATTTAAAGAAGAAATACATATGAAACTTCAATGTCTACGTAATTTTATTTTATTTATTCAAAAGTTTACAAAATACCGGTCTTTAACGAGGATGTTGTGAAGACTTGACAAAAGAAACAAAAGTATTTAAGCACTAAACACACAAATTACTCAGTCGGGATAGGTCCGTCCCGTACAAAATTAAGGCCCGGGGCCTAATAATAAAGAAGGGCTCTCCATTATTAACTCCTTCTCTTTTGAAAAAAGGGCCCTGGGCGATCCACATGCTCATACTCACCAAAGGCCGGGCCTTGGCCTGGGGGATAATGTTTTGCTTTCATCATTTCGGCCCATTTTTCTTTTGCTTCTAAAACTTCTTGATCTTCTTTAGTTTTCGGAAGACCTGCAGCATACCAGAGCTTTTTAAGACCTCCATATACAGTTTGTGCTATGGATGCTGGTGGTTTCTCTCTAAATCTTTCATGGGCTTCGTCTCTGTCAAAACTGTTGTCAAAATTGTTGCCAAAATTGTTGCCAAAAGCCTCTCTATCCGGTGTTTTCTTTTTAAATCTATTATTGACTTTGAACTTGCTAGCAAAACCTTTGTGCTTTGGTTTCTTTGCCGGACGCGGCTGCTCAACTTTTTTATTGTAACTTGAATAAATACCAGCACCTATTGAACCAACAACAACAGCAGCTTTCTGGACAGCAGCAGCACCCAAGGAAGCAACACTGACAAACTTCGAAAAGTATGATTGTTCTGGTGCAGCTGGAGTTTCTTTCGGCATAGTTAGCTTTAGATTTTCGAGAAGAAGAATTTGTAGTTTTGTTATGAAAGTGAAGTGCGAGTGTGAGGTGAAGTAAGTAGCAAACATGACATCTTATACAGGATTTATCTGCGCTTGCAGAGCTTACGACAAGGCAATCTATCCAATATTATATGTTGACTTGCGAGGAAAAAATGCTAGTCTTTGAAATACTTCCAAGACGCGGTCTGTTAGAGAAAGACTTTGAACATTTTTCAAGCCGCCCACGTAGTTGTTGAGCCTTGCAACCTGATGATCAATGATTAGTTTCGGATAAAATATTCTGCACGAGGGAGTTTTTAACTCAAAAACTCTGCCAACTTGAAATTTGAAAACAGTGACAATTTTTTTTTGGCTTCAAGACCTTCTATATACGGTCATGCAGACGAATATGGGTGGGAATGTGGGGTATGTAATAAAAAAAAATAAAAAAGAGTTACCTGCTTCTTAAGCTATAGTTACCATGCACCCTCCTTAGAGCAACGACTCAAAAGAACTTCTTTCATGTCAACATGGTAGTTGAGTTGAGCCCTTGTAGCCTGATGAATGAGTTTGGATAAAATATTCAGCATGCGGGAGTTTTTAACTCAAACTTTGCTTACAAGTTTTTGCTTCAAGAGGACTCGGTCGGTCATGAATATGAATGAATATGAATAGTAGTGAAAATATGAGGCATGTAATAAAAATTATATCCTTATAATATAATATGGATAAGAGGGATCTTATCCAAATATTTGATCATGTACTACCAATGTAATAAGGACCGTTAGATCTTAAATTAAATAGATTATAGCCGTTGGATGTGAAATAAGAGAATATTCTATCTTCATAATCTAAATCAAAACTAAGTAGGTTTCTAAACTGAATAGATTAGTTAAGTATCATAAATTGAATAGACTGCTTAATACAAATTTCGTAACAGTTTTTCTCTTCAAATTCTAGAAAATTTTACGTAAATAATACTTTTTAAAATTATTACTAAATTAAAAAATATTTCGTGAGTTTCGTATGGATTGTAAAATCGTCAAAATCTGATTTCTAGAACTCAAAGAGAGTCAAATTAAATTAAACGACACATGATTATTTTATATAGTTCGTGTTCTTACGATTTTACATGAAATATATTATTATATTATTATAATCATCAAAAAAAAATATACGAATAAAGGAAACCATACAACCCGTGCATTGCAGGGGCAATAAGCTAGTATATTAACATAATTTGTTAAAACTTCTTTCATGTCATGCCGATTAAAAATAATTATCATATTTCAATTAAAATAAATCAAGTCAACTAAGTATTTAAAAACATTTTTAAAGATACTTTTAAATATTTAGAAATTTTTTTAAAAATACTTTTACAATTTTTAGCATTTCTCCGACAAATGTAAAAATTATATAAGAGGAATGTGTACATTTACAATCAATATCAATATCTTTGTATATATAAAGAAAAACCCAGAGTAGCTCTATAATCGTGCGAATCATATTTATCTAATTTTCTAAAGCTCCAGTATATTAATTCATTGAAATTAAAATTTCCTTATTTATATTCGAATTTAAAAGGAAGTCAATAATATAAAAATCAATCATTTTTCAAATATAAAAAATTAAATTAAATTTTCCTTATTTACATTCAATTTTATGGGAAAGTCAATAAATATAAAAATCGTACTTGTTTCAAATATAAAAAATTAACTTAAATTTTCCTTATTTACATTCAACTTTATGAAAAAGTCAATAAATATAAAAATCAATCATATTTCAATATAAAAAATTAACTTA
>PHNY01163317.1:321-11098 GCA_003724115.2 Anethum foeniculum | reverse complement strand
AAAATCTTTGAACATTGAGAGGTTAATTAGCAATAATAATGATAAAAAGTGCATTCTTAACTGCTGGTTCTAATATATACTAAACAAAGGTCTTCAGCAGATATGATTAGTAATAATGTTTGCTAATGCTATAGTTGATCTTATCAACAAACTGACGATGCAAATAATGTTTACTTAAATGAGACTGCGTGGTGCTTATTTTGATTGGTCCTCAACATCTAGGTCTTCAGCAGATGCATCAACTATGTTTGCATTTTGATGTCAGCAATAGTCATTTTGATGCAGCCTGGTCCTTGTCAGCATTAGTAGATGTTTCTTTCTCCTCAACGGGCACCTTCATCACGGCCAAATCTTGTACGGAAACCTTTGTAACATCCATATCTTGGTCTGAAACCACAGGAACAGCCATATCTTGACCTCCATATATAATATCATATATAGTTATTATATAGCTGGAGTATCATATATAATTCACAATCTTTATAAGCAACAACTAATTAAAAAGTTAGGGTTTCAAATCGAAACCCCCAATTTAAAAACTTGGTGTTTAAAGCTTACCTAATTCAAACTCCGACTTGTAGTTGGAGGACAATCAATTGAAGACGAGAAGAGAGAGAACCATCCGAGGGAAAGAACCAACTGAAGGAGAGAGCAGAGATCTTCACCATCGAGAAAGAGGAGTCGGGTTCTTGAGCATACTAGTGTTCTTCAGCGAGAGGGAATGAAAAAGTTTGGATATGATTTATGTTTGTTTGGATATGTATGTTTTAGGTTGTATTTGATTTTTTATTTTAATTTTATTTTATATTTTTAAGTGTAAAAAGTTGAAAAGAGGGAGGGAGTTGAAAATAAACTAAGGCAAAAAAGGGGGAGTTTAAAGAGGGAATGAAAATTTTGGTTAAAGGGGAAAATAGGGAACGCGGGCTGCAACATTTTTTTAAATCATACTTACAACATCCGTTAGTTTAAAAAACCGATGTCTATTTTATTAATAGACATCGATTGGTCCAAACCGATGTAATAAAGACTTTTTACATCGGTGTACACTACAACCGATGTCTAAAGGGTGATGTCTATTCTACTTTTTCTAGTAGTGTGCAAATAATGTCACTAAGGCAAATAATATCATTTATCAACTTTATTAGGTAATTCCTGTTATCATTTTTATTACACAGGCACCAATGAGGAGGTTTAGGAGCCTTGCTGAAAATGTAATGGTTCATTCCAGGAAGACGACACCAGCTCCTTCCAGACAGCCTGTACAAGCTCAATCTAGACAGCTTGTTCCCTTTCAATCTGGACAGCGAGTTCCCACTAAATCTGGACCGCGCGTTCCGGCCCAATCTGGACAGCGCGTTCCTCCCAATCTGGACAGCATCACGTTCGTGCTCATCCTGAACAAGTCACTGGACAACGAATACAGCTCATACCCAACAGAGCTTTCCTGCTCAATCTCAGTCGAGACTAGATCAATTGTGGATGCGTGTACCATCTCAGCCGAGACTTCACTCACCGACACAGTCAAAACAACACACATCACAATCTGGACAAAGCACACTTAATGAATCACTACAAGTCACTGCTCAATCACGAAAACACACACCTGAACCTTAATCACGAAAATGCCTAAGTGATGTTCAATCGTAACCAAAGGAACATACATACCAACTCCATCACATCCAAGAGCTCCTAATGTTTCCTCTACAGCTGCTAATGATAATGTATGTTGGAATATTGGCTTTGCACAAGGGAATGGAAGGGTGCGAATAGAAGTCATTGATGGAACGTAAATTTTGAAATCATTAAAAAAATATCTAAATAGTGAATTATTTTCTATTTTGCTATAGTGATATTGAATTACTTTTTTTAACTCTATATATATTTTAGATGGGAACCTTCAAATAAATGCTCTACAAAGATTCGACAAATCATATATGAGAAACATGAAGTCACTGGATACAATTGGAAGTCAGTTTCAAAAGCATCTAAGAATTTCTATTTTGAAGAATTTAAGGTAATTTATCTCTTGTAATATTTTGTATTGTCGTATAAGAGTCGTATTTACTTACAACCGTTGAGGTGATAATTAAAATTTTTTTGAGTCAGACTTACCATAAATATTTAGGTCCAAAAGATTGACTTTGTTTGTTTTTTAATTTAGTTAACTAGTTCATAAATCGTTGACTTTGAAGATTAGGGTCCAAGTAGGTTTTTTATTTTCTTAGATGTTTAGTAGGTGAATAATATCCAAGATTGCATTGTGTTGTTCACTATTCTTTTATCTTAGCGTTAAGTGTTGTTCAATATGTCAAATATATATTGGTCTATCTTTGGTATATGTACTGGTTAATGGTTGTGTGATTATTATTTTTAGTCTTAAATAAAGTTGCTACATTTGCTGATTATTGGCAACGAGGTTGTTGGTTAAAAGTTGTAAAAATAGCTTTCTTGCTAACTATTTTAGGTCTTAAAGTTTACTTCAACAATGTTAGCAAAGCTGTCTTTTTATTTTAATTATAAAAATATTTTGTGTGGAGGTAAGAAGATGCTATTATTCGTAAGGGCTAGCTAGGAAATATGGGGAAGATGTATTCCGAACTTATTTGTGCAAGTCCTTTTGACTGGCAAAATCACAACAGACGAGATAATAGAATTGGAGATAATGTCTATTTGAGCTGGGTTAAATTTTGGAGAACCCTAAACTTTCAAAAAAAATTCTTTGATTCAGAAACGTAATCGTCGTATTGATGTTGATGGTCGCTCTTCAACTCATACGAGTGGTTCCGCTTCACATAGGGCAGTTGTTAGGAGGAAACTTAAACACACACATACGAGATTCACAACAACCAATGCGGAGTACACACATAATACATATATGACGCAGCAAACCCACGTCCCAAACTTGTATTATTAATCAAAAATAATTATCAATAATACATCAATACATAACACCTCAACGATGTCCCAAACCCAATACTTAAGACAAACAATGCACAAGCATACAATCAAACAATAAAACCTCAATCGGTGTTCCAAACACGATACTTGGGCCAAACAATGCTCAAGCATCTCCCAAACAATACCTAAGACTACATCTTAAGTATTCGTTATTCCTATCAAACAATATGACTATGTATATATAGTCATCCAAAACTTAGCCACCAAGACATACCTAATCCAATTGCAATAATAATTGTCTACCCATAAAATTATTACCCAATCCAATTATAATAATAATTGTCTACCCATATAATTATTATCTCAATCCAGTTATAATAATAATTGTCTATTCATACAATTATTATCCAACTCATATTTGTCTTGGGTCACCCCAAGCCCATACCACCATATTAGGTTTAAACCCAACAACAGTTGCAGCTCGTTTGGTAAGTTTTATAATGTATTTTATAAAATTGTCCATTAGTTTCTTTACAGGGATATTTTTGTGCTCTGAATTTTGTAAATAATTTTTTTAACAGAAAGTACAATATAAGTGTCAACCAACTGCCGATGAGTTGTTCTACCAGACATACACTAGACGTCTAAAGAAAAAGAAGGTTCTAATCGGTGATGCTGAAGAGAATGGCATGAATGATGATGATGATGACGAGGATGATGAGCATGGCGAAATTGTATGGTTTGACAAAAAAAATCAACAAATATATGTGAGTTATGTAATCTTAGTTAATCTTATGTTCTAAGCAAATGATTTACTTTCTGATACAAACAAGAAATTAAGAACAAATAAAATTTTCATGTTGCTATGTAGAAAAAGGAAAGCACTTAATGTAAATTTGTTAGTATAAATATTTGTTGAGAAAATTGAAATTGGTCATAAATCAATCTTAAAACTCAGATTATATAAATACTTCTATTTTATAAAAATTAATTACGATCGAGTGACTGGAATTATTAATGTAATTTACTTTTCAGTTTGTGTGGCTAGTTCTGATGCCTTGTCTTTGGCTGCTTGGGCCTTATTTTTTATTGTGATATTTTCTCCTGAGTACGGTCTTTAGCTTTATTGGCCTTGTAGATCTGATCTTGATGAGAGTCCATTAATGATGTTTGATGAAATGAGATTGAAAAAAAAATTATTTGTTTCTTTCTATTACAAGATGTGTATGTTTTGACTGAATAATGTTTTGGTAACTTTTTAGTTTGAAATTAGAAAATGCATTTTTTTTTATATTTCACTCAGATATATTATGTTTGATTTTCTGAATTAGAAAAGATGAGTTTGCATCTTAAAAGGAGCAAACTAATGGGTCATTATCATCTAGTCAGGATAGCTATGCATTTGTGAATGTGCTTCTTGACTCAGAAAGTCAAGTTGGATTAGCAGTAGGTTAATGTGAGAAAGATCTTATTCTACCATGTTTTGGTTTGGTCGTTAATTATTGTTGTTATATACATAAAATATTTTTACAACTTTGTGAGCAGAAAGAGAAATCTGGGGAGCCTGTAAGCCCAAGACTGTGCCTTATGCTTCATCCTTTTCCAGTGAAAAAGAAAATCAAAAGCTGCAGCACCAGTTAATGGAGATCCGAACGGATGACAGTGATGGAAAATCAGTTAGCTATGATTTTTGAGGCTAATTCAGTTGGACTTTCTCATTCCCCAGCTGATTTAGATGGTCAAAATGATGATAATTAGTACTATATTCAGCATATTCACTACGCACTTTGACCTAGAACTGTTTATGTTGGGTTTATATTGTTAATGATTATCTTGGTATGGTTTTGTACTAGTTCAAAACTATTAGATTTGCTAATTTCTGATTTGAATATGATATTCTATATCTTGGTATGGTGTAGTTGTTAGTTGATGAAAGCTGGTTAGGTGCTCTGAGACTTTAGAGATATTTTTCTCCATTGCTCATTTCGTTCATCTTGTATTGTATGATGATATTGTATGGCGACGTTTTTTTATCAATGGATATGAAAATGAAAATGATAGGAACTTTTTTAGTATCTTTTGTTAAATATGTATAGGTTTAAAAAAATCACAGATTTGAATGCTTGGATTCCGTTAGTAATAACTGTAAATTATATGTTCCATACTGTATTTAATAACAGATCATTCATTCTAAATGTGTTACTAGTAATAATCTGTTAGAAATCCGTTACTAACTTTAGTAACGGATCATCCATTATAAAATTAATCTGTTGAAATCTCTTACTAATTTAACAATGAAAATTTCGTTGGCACATTGTTGCTAATAACTAGCAACGGAAATTCCGTTACCAAGACTGTTGTTTCGTTGGGTAAAAAGTTAGAGTTATGTTATCAGTCAATTACTATTCCATTTTTAATTTACTAACGAAAAAGTTCCCAGCGACGTTTACTCCAACCGTCTATTTCGGTTGTCATTCCGTTAGCACCCTATTTTGCAAACGAATTTCCTTTAAATGCCAACGGAATTTCTATCGGAAAAATTGAATTCGGATATTATCTATATTAAGATAATATCCGCCGCATACGAATAAGGATAAATTGCCAATCGTAATTAAAAGTAATTTTAGTATAATCTCAAATTAGATTGCAAAAAGAGGAAATGGATATGAAAACTCAGATGTTGGAAATTATAACATATTATAAATCATTTACATATATATGTTAGTGATTAAAAGAGCTTATTCTTAATTATGAAATGGTTTTTATACGTGACAAATTTTGTAAATTTTATAAGAGGTAACTTGTGAATTGACATATAATTTTTATGGTTAAATATTTTAAGGTAAACTTTATTTTCGTAGTTGAACTTTTACTTTGATATATGCACAAGATGATTTTTGGTGAATATTTTGACTCCATGTTAGTGAATCAATCAATATATTTATATAGAGAAGAAGACAGGCGTTTATGTGGCGCTTCTCAGATCGTCACGTTATATTTTTTGAATTTTCTGAATTAAAAAATATTAAAAACTACAGTTACCTAAATTATAGTTGACAAGATAAATCATAATCATATTATATATCTTAAATTAGTAGACGCCAAGTTATATAATTCTACAAGGAAGCAAATCCCTATCTTTTATAAAATTATAGCGGATAAGATAAGTCAGAATCAGATTCTTTGATTAGTAGATACAAGGTCATATAATTCTATCTTTTAAGCCCAATCACGCAGAGAGACTTGTCCACCAAGTCTCCCAACACCTATATAAAGGAACTTACCCTTATTTTTCAGAATTACGTCGGATACAGATCCAAACACATCACCTCAAATTACGTTTTGGCTTGATTCTTGGTTCTCCTTTAGTTATATGTGTCATTGTTTGATTCATTTTATGATTTTGGAATGCTTGATTGATTTTGTGATTTGAATGCAGCCTTTTGTCCGGGTAGAATAACGGATGTTATGAATCGGTTAATTTTAGAGGTTTGTTTTATTATTCAAACTATTTAATTGTAAAACACATTGTAGTATTTAAATTTAAGTAATTAACCTCTATTATTTTATATCAAATATAGTCAAAAAGGTGTTGTGCAATAATAATAATAATAATAATAATAATAATAATAATAATAATAATAATAATAATAATAAATATTTAATAACTTTTTAAAAATATTACTGTAGTGCCTCCGCGAAACGTGGCTTATTGTTCTAGTTGCAGTGAATATAACAACTATTTAACTAGAATTTATAATCATCTGATAATGACCGCAACTAGTAATTAAAATCAACCTTAATAAAATTTCGAACTAGATTGCGAAATGCACGCATCACACTAGTAGTTATCCCATCATAAATCATAAATATATATGTTAACAGTAATGCTAAATAATTATTTTAGAATATTATTTTGTCCTCGATGATACGAGTACTCAGGCTTCATGAAAACTGAGAAATAATGAGACCAAATAATAATAATATTAATCCTTTCCGACCACATCATAATGATAGCAGAGCAATAGTATCAAACGGAAAACACTGTCATGGATGATCTTCTGAACACCAATCTTGCAACTCCTGCCGGTTCTCGGAATTTCCAAACATTTACAGTTTAAATAAAAAAATGTATGACTATCCTCATCTGGAACCCTAATCATGTGATACTGAATGCTTTAGTTAGCTAGCTTTGAGTTGTGGGCGCTGAAAAAGTTAATACTCCCTCGGTCTCCCCCGTCTCTAAATACATACACATGTTCATTTTCACTTTTAACTAGTCAAATTGACTTTATTTTGATTAAAATTTTTATATATAACATAATTATAAAAGTTAGAATAAATTATATCATTAAAAAGAGCATGTTTTCTAGTTTAATACGTAACTTTTAGTTTTTTCAAATAATAAATAAATAATTTGTAATATTTAGTCAAATATTGATCAATTTGACTTTTCGAAAAGCAAAATGAACAGGACGACGGAGGTAGTAGTACTTTATTGTTGAGCAATTCATGCGGATGACTTACAGGTGGGGTGATTTACATAATTGCAGTCAAGCGGTATTATGATGGTAAGAATGATTCTCTTCACACATTTATACTCCATATATATATCAGACATTTATAAAGAAACTAAATTCTTTATTGGTATTACCAATTCTTTATTCAAACTTTAACGAGAATGAAAACTTGTTAGAGTATGGGCTCCTTTGGGACTTATGACTTAAAGTGGAAAAGTGTCATATAAGTGATATGAACATTGTAACTTATAAATTATTTAGATGTTTGGATAATTTTACTTATAAATTACTTATAAGTTGTTGAAGTGTTTGGTAAATCATAACTTATAAGTTAAAATTTTTCTAAAAAAGATCGAAATCTATTTTATATATAACTAGCTTACACCCCGTGCATAGCACGGGTTCCTCTTAATATTTATATATGTTCATTTATATTATGTATAATTTTAATAAAAATTTATAAATAACTAAATACCAAAGTAATAATTATATCATTATGATTTTAATTTGAATGTGTATAATTTTAGGGTAAAATAGTATATAAAATAGTATATGATTGAGAGATTCGAACTATTCATTTTAGTTGTAATTTTATAAATAATAATATAAATGATTGTTACCGTTGTGATTTGAACCTAGAAGTTATTTGTATCTTTATAAATAATAACATAAATGTTTGCTGTTGGAGGGATTCGAAATTCACTTCAGTTGTAACTTTATAAATAATAATATAAATTCATTTTAGTTGTAACTTTATAAATAATAATATAAATGATTGTTATTGTTGTGATTTGAACTAAAAGTTATTTGTATCTTTATAAATAATAACATAAATGTTTGTTGTTGGAGGGATTCAAAATTCACTTTAGTTGTAACTTTATAAATAATAATATAAATGATTGTTGTTGTTGTGATTCGAACCTAGAAGTTATTTGTATCTTTATAAATAATAATATAAATGTTTGCTGTTAGAGGGAATGTATTTTTATAAATAATAATACAAATATTTGTTGTTGGAAGGATTCGAACTGGGAGCTTGCCTAGTGCTTTTTTTTGATATTTTGATATAACGGTTCTGATCATCTGATTATGAAGATCCGACGGTTGTGAGAGAGGATAACCAAAATAGAGGTTGAACCAAATTATACCATATTCCGGTTATTATAGTTTAGTATAGATACTGCAACATCAAGTTTTGGGGAAACATTTTATTCGTGTGCAATTACTATTTTACCCACCGTTTATAAAGCTACAAATAAGGTAATAATTCAAATATGTTAATCATATACTCCTTCCGTTCTCGAAGAGTGTCCGACACATATTTTAAGGTATATATAAAGTATAATATCGTAACTTTTTATTACGATTTTATTTTTTTAAATAAAATTTGGATGTATAAATTTTTATTTAAAAAAGAAAAAATTTAAAAATAAGTAACCAAACTTTACTTTGTATACACCTTAAATGCATGTTGGATACTCTTTTCAAAATGTAAAGAAATTGGATACTCTTTCCAAAACGTAAAAAAATGAGAAAGAGAGTACTAATTTATATTATTTGATCAAATTATGCATATTTACATTAAAATTATAAATATATAATTTTTGGTCATAGTAATTAATTATTTACATTAAATTTTTATTAAAATTATATATAATAAAATATTAACGGAATAAAGTATTAAACTAATGATAATAGAGGAAATGATGCTCTACAAACAAAAGAAACAATGGAGAAACAAAAAACTTGGTTCAAGAATGAGTTCGCAAGAAAGTACCCCGGAGGTACTTTCCACTTACCAGCGTTTTGAGGCTAATATGCTCGATCTACGTTTTCTCCCAAACAGCACGTCTAAGTTGGAAATGAGTTTCTGCGTGTATAAAGTCAGCTTTATGCTGGTGCCAAATACTCACTATATATACAGCTTTTTCTCAACTAAGAAACCAATGCAAACCTCTGATATCTGTCAAAAATTAAAAAAACTACCTACTTACCAAAGTACAAGGCTATTGAATGAAAAAAAGAACTTACATAAAATGACTAATTTAAGTAGTTTTTTTTACCTTTCATTTTAATTGCTTCTATTTCTAGTAAAGATATTGAACGATTAATTACAAGTTTAGTCTCTTATATCAAATGCTAATACACAAAAAAAAATGGTCGATTTTAAAATTGACAAGAAAAATAAAAATAAAAATTGATTTCTGTTAAATTTAATAGGAGTCCAACTTGAACCATCATTTTTCTTAGCCGAGTTCTCGAGTACTATCATTTAGTGATTTGATTTATATATTATTAAATTCATAAGATGAATAAAAAGGATGAATAAACCTAGAAACATAAAATACAGGTAATAGTGCCCTTTAGTTTTATTTTGAAAAATATCAAGCGGGATTAATATATTATTGTCATTAGACATGCTGACCTTGTCGACTAAGGAAGGAGAGGATGAAGGAGGGAAAGGTAAATCAGTAAAATTAAGTTTATGTACCACTGGTATTAGCTTTGAAAACATTGACACTCCGGTAATCCGCCAAATATATCATTATCTGTGTACGTATCAAAATAATTAATTAGGAGCCAGAAGACTTGTTTTTCCTTTGTCTTTGAACCATTCAGACTACTGTTCTCAATATAGGATTGCAGAAACTACAGCTTGCATAAAAAATAACATCATTCTTCCCCTACAGTCATTATAAAAAAAGAAAAGCGTTAAGCTTATAATACCAATTATTAAATTTAATAATACAGGATTGATGGCATAATGAGTAGGTTATGGAAAAGTAAAAGTTACTTGATTAGGAAAGTACTGATAAGAAAATATCTAACCTAGGTAGAACACGTTTGTCGTTACCTGCTGTATATGATTAATTAATTAAAGTCACGGTTAGGAAAGTCTACATAATTAATCATCTGTTTTATACGTTAGGCACGCTTTTAAGACTCATTTAAATTATAGTTTCATAAATTTTTTTAATATTTTTTTTCTAATCGGAAAAAAAAATTTCAAAAAAAATATATATGAAACTATACACTTTATAAAAGTCAAAGAAGTCTCGAAATACGTGCAAACAGTGCATGTATACATCAGCATGGGACGGAGGGAGTAATTGTTTACAATTGTGATTAAAATAGTTAGAATAGTACTCCCTCCGTCCCAGCAGGTTGTTTCCGCTAGGGGATGGAGTGATTGGCACGCAATTTAAGACTTATAAAAAGTATAGTTCTATAAATATTTTTGGAATTTTTTTTTCTGTATAAAAATATAATAGTTTAACTTTTATTCAGAAAAAAAAAAATTTAAAAAAAGTTATGAAACTATATTTTATAAGAGCCTTAAAATGCGTGTCGAATGCACG
>PHNY01163316.1:9621-31291 GCA_003724115.2 Anethum foeniculum | reverse complement strand
GGACAATTCCGCAATTTTATTGCTTACCGTTACCTACCAATAAATATAGGTAAGACTAACTTTTACCTGCCTATATATAATGGTGGTAAAAACGTTGAAGTCAGATATCAGTTAGTGTACTTGAAGGTAGTTTTATAAATGTGTTGTAAGGTAATTTTATAAAATATTGGTAAGACTGACTTTTTTTTACTTGCCAATTGTTATTAGCTTACAACATTATGAAAATATAATGCTTACCGTTACCTACCTATAAACATCGGTAGGACTAACTTTTACCTGCCTATATATATTGGCAGGTAAAACGTTAAAGCCAGATATCAGTTATTGTACTTGAAGGTAGTTTTATAAGTGTACCGTAAGTTAATTTTATAAATATTGGTAATACTAGCTTTTACCTGCCTATATATATATTGGTAGGTAATACACTAAGACCTCAAAGTCAGATATCTTTTACTGTACTCGATGGTAGTTTTTATAAATGTATAATATCTTTCTGTGCCTTATTACTTGTAAATTTACTGACATATAAAAGCCATTATCGCCTGCACTCATGCACATGCATATAGATCAGGGTTTTATTTTATATTGATTGAAGTAAAATATGTCCCTATGGTCCTCTGTGCCTGAAAGGCAAGCCAGGAGGACTCATCAAGGTGATCTAGGATATGACTTTCACAAGCAGATGTACTTGTCCCAGCAACTACTAATATACTGTTGGTGCCTTGATGGTCAGCTCAATTAAGGATGACTAACACATTTGAAATGGCCAAACGAGTAGTATATTAAATTTAGATTTGAAATAGTTTTAAATGAGGACCTTTTTTTAAGACTCACAGAAAAAAGCAAACTGTTCGTGTTCCCAGATGAGGTATGAATTAATGACGCTCAGGGGCGAGTTAGGAATTTTGGCCAGCTTCGTACTCGTTGACCAGACGTGGTTCAGCGGAGTTTTACTTTTCAGCTTGACTCGAACTCATATATATATAAAACACAGGCGTGTTTTCAAATACAGATTGGTTTACCCTACAAACTGCAAACCAACAAACCAAGTGAATCATATATGCAATTTTAGCAAATCCTATAACCTTGTACCCAGGTCCATTGTATGAAGACTGCATTCAATCATACACCTCATGTACCGAGAACATAGTTAAACCGGTAGTATAACACTGGCGAGATATCATATAAGATATCAACTAGGAGATTCGATAATCTGTGAAATACAATAGAATTTGCGTACTTAGTTGGGTAATTAAAGGATCAGAGCAACTTGAAATGTAGATTTATATTATTAAAATCGTTTTTACAGGCTAGAGTACTCAGAAACTTTTTAAGACTATAACTTTGGTTTTTGGATTTTGTTCAAAAAGGAGAAGCTAAAATGGATCAAAATCTTTAACATTTTTCATTCTGAACAACCTATTTTGAAGAGTGAATGACTGGAGCCCATTTTTGTAGCAGCATTCAACTTTAGTGACAAAATCATCTTTCTTTTAAAAATATTAGGAAGGATTCAAAAGCAACACCTCTTCTAATGTGAGTTCTGTTATTATGTTAAGCTGCCAGTTCTTATAAAAGCTCTAGGTGTTTTTCAAGCTTCATTTATTATCTGTCATTTATATAATATTTTAGGTTTAGATTCTCTTAGCATCTATATTCAATGAATCTTGCATATTCGTAAAGTTTGTTGTAGAACTTGACCCCTTATACATATATGTACACATATATAGAGTTCATGCATGTAACTGCTTGATAAGTAAATTTCTGTTGTGGCTTGTTCAAGGGAAAATGTGTTGAACCTGAACTTCGCTTAGCTTGTTTTTCTCTCAAAAAGCTCAAGCTCAGCTAGACTTTTAACTTTTTCGAGCTTGAACGGAGACTAGGATTCTTGAGCCTTTTGGGCTAGGCTTGGCCTAGCTTTTAAAAAATAAAACCCTAACTTGTTTATCTCCTTTAAAATTGCCATGTAGAGGTATCAACTTCGTTAATGTATGCTTATGAGAATAATTTTTAATGATCTAAATGCAATGATGCTTAATAGAGCATTAGAGCTACTCAGCTACATCATATAGATGGTCATCAGTGTCATAAATATTTTTCTTAAATGTGATAATGCTGTTTAAGGATCTATGATATTGAGAAATTGATATAGCTACTAAGAATGTTGAAATATATAATGTACTAGTTACAAAATAGAGGAGATGTACCATAGAAGGATTGTATTTACAAAATGCCTGTTAGGTTAATCAAAGTATTTACTCAATTTTAGTAACTTTAGAGCAGTGTTCTAAAAGACGGGAATCGGAATTAATCGGTAAAGACACTCTGTAGCTATTAATCGATAATCAGTGATTAATCGGAATAATTAATCAGAATATTAATCGGATGTATTTAAAAAAGTATAATAAAATTAAATTTTTTAAGCTTAATATATTAGTTTAAGAAAAATATGCTGTGATTAGTCGGATTCTAAAATTAATAGGCAGAGTATAATATAACAATTAATCGGTGATCGGTGATTTTTAGAACTGAGCTTTAGAGACTAAAGAGCAAGGATTAAGCTTTTGAACACAACACATGCTTATTAATTGCCAAAACTTTTTATTTAACTGACATAAGCTGTTACAATCATCTGTGTGGTTCTCCCTTTTAGTTATCTTGTGTTTTAAATTGTTTTCTAGGGGCTCTTGTTGATTCTCAATTTTATTAGTTCTTATATACCAGAATGTGGTATGCAAATAATCCTCTTCAAGACCCACATCCTTTTCAAGCAATAAATTTCTATTTGCATTAATTTGATAGTCTTTCAATAAAAAATTGATTGTTATTAATTTAGCTTTACGTTCTCCCTTTCTCTCTTCTTTCTGTCACCACTCGAGATCGTGCAGACAGGAATCTGTTTTGGTTCATGAAGTTATATTTTCAACAGTTGACAAACCCAAGCTTCTCAGCCAGGTATTCCTGTGGAGTTGGCTATTTGATAAAGTAATTATATTATACTATTGGTCTATTCACTTTTTTTCTTTCTTACCTAATCACAAGTATGACAGAACCATATGCTTGTGCTTTTTTTGACTATGTTTTTTGCCTAAACTTATGAGGGTCATGAATGTGTTGTGATTTGGAGATCATTACTTGATGAATATTTTAAGTACCGGTTAGTTTTTTTTTTTTAATTTTTTAAGCCTTATTTAATTTGATTTATAAGCCAAAGCATTTTGTCCAGCTTGAGACCAAATATAGCAGACAAATATTTAATTAAACAGAGTAGACATTTTTTATAGGCTTAAAATACTATTAAGGCATTTATCTTGATTCTTGCAAGATGATTACTGTCATCTGGCAATCAATCTGATGTGTAAGTTTTTTTTTTTTTTTTTTTTTAATTTTAAATATTAGGCATTCTACGAATGTTTTATTCAACTGTTGTCAATTGTTAGCAGTTAGGATGAGTATTATACAAAAAATATAATATCTACTAGGAGGTCCTTGGTTCAAGCCTCAGTAGAGGTACAAAATTGTTGTCCTGAGTCCTGACAGGATGTTTATGAGGGACTTTGTGCGTGGACCCCAAAGTTGACTGTATTTCAAACTAATATAGCAAATGACCAGATGTACTTGCAACAACTTTCAAGAATAGGGGAATATACTATAAAGATTCGTAAAAAAAGTCAATCTTGAATTACTCATTCAATGTTGTAACCTCTTTCTTTTCATCCGTTTTTGTATAGCTTTCAGCTTTGCTTTCTGACATTGGACTCAACATCCGTGAAGCACATGTGTTTTCAACAACTGATGGATATTCCTTGGATGTATTCGTGGTAGATGGATGGCCTGTTGAGGTATATTTTATCCTACATCTTGTACTAATATACTATTATGTTCCTCACACAACTTACTATACCTAAATCGAACGCTCTATTTGGGACTGATTTGTATTTTTATGCTAAGGATTTCATCAACTTAAGTGTACCTTTTTCAACGGTGGACTTTGAAACTTTGTTATGTTGAAGAAAATGGCTGTGCTATATGATATATTTATTTCCCATTCAATCTGGATGAAGAGATGCCATTATCCATTTGCATGTTCTCTATTGGATTACGCTTAGTCCCTGGCAGAATGTCATGTAATAGATAGAATTTTGATTGTTATTCTTAACTTAGGATCTCTGCTTTGTCCTTTGTTGCTGATTTGCAACATTTTAAATAGGATACCAATGGTTTGCATGAAGCTGTGGATAAAGCGATTGCTAGAAGCGAGGTATGGCCCACCTATACTTTTTTGTCTATTTTTGATGTCGCGCTCACCTGTGGAAAATAGGACGGTGAAATGCTGCATATTGTACTGCTGGGTACTGAACATGAATATTTCTTGTGGATTATTGTCAAATTGTCCTGTTGAAGTATATTATGATGAGTGCAAGTACATAGAATTTCATATTTCATAGGACTAGGACTGTTTGACGAGAACTCAAATTCCCTGGATTTGAAGAACTGTATCTTCACTGACCTTGTAAACATGGAAATCTTTGTTTGCATGCAAAAAACACATATTTTTAAGTACTAAAAACTTTTATGTTATCATACCCGTCCTCTTGTGAGTCTTTATTACAAATAAAGATTACCCCTGAAAAAATTAGGTTTTATGTGCACGAGACTCCGGCATGTCCAGAGAAGGTCCCTCTGTACACAGCCGTAGGTTGTTTCAATGGGCTTTAATGGTCAACCTAGTTGAGCACTAGTCGACACTTTTAAACTTGCCCTTAATGTATGCCAAATCTTACAGGACTTTTTTTGTGAAACAGGGAGACTAATATGGATTACAAGGACCACTTAAATTCACATATGAAATTCCTAGTTATTATAAAATAGAATTGCTTAAATTACAAGCCAAAGGAAGATAATACCCTTTGTTCTCATCAGTTCTTGATGTGAGCTATACTCAATTCAAGTTCAATGGTCTAACTCAACTGTCTTTAAGTAAATTAGACTTGGTATCCAAGAAACTATCTCTGTTGACTTTGACCAACACTTATAAACTTACTACTACTCTAGTTAATCTCTAACATAACTGATTATGATCTCTTTCTCTTGATATTATCCACTTATTAAAGTGAATTCATAACCGCTTAGTGCTGGGAGATACTGGAATTAATAACGTCTATACCAAATATTGTAATTCTGAAGAATAAAATTTAGTGTTTCAACCACCAAATCTAGTAGCAATATTCTTGATATAGTGACAACTTGGAGTCTTGGACGTATTATGCTAAACCTTTGTACTTTATTTTCTGATGTAGCTCCTGCTGACACAAGCTCATTTCCATCAATAATTGCTGTTTTGTTATATTTTTTCTTTGGTGAACATTCTCAAGTTGTTCCAGATAAACAGATTTATCATCTGCAGTTTCAGATCTTGTCTTGGCTCTAATTGATCATTGTTTAGTTTTTCGAAGGAGGTCTAACTTTCCAACCACTTTCTTCATGAACGTAGGCTTGTCCTGATTTTGTGCAGAACTATCTCACAATATTCACGATATTGGCTTCCACAGCATAGAAAATGATTCAGTCTACATTTGTCCTCTAAATACTCTTTTGATGACTTTTTTCCGATTTTCAAATTAGGACTCTCAGAATCAGGAAACTTGATTGCCATCTCAATATTTTCAGAATTTGTTGCAACATTTTGTTTGGGATATTATTTTTATTACTTTAAACAAGTTATGCACATGTAATGAGTTTGCCACATATTTCCTGTGGTGTTTGTGGTTGGACAAAATCCATACAATAAAGTACACATTCAGTAGTTCTTAAGACTATGTGTTAACTATTCATTCATCTAAAAACATAGTTAAGCATTTATGTTCTTATATGTGTTTTTTTTCTTTTTCATTGAAATTCCTATATCTGCTTATTTACTTGAATTTATGATGTCAGTTATTTGGGAGTTCAAATAGCTGCATATACTTGAACATTGAGCTTTTGGGAAGACAAAGAAGATACAAATATTTTATATAACTTAAGTTATATACATAGCTTACAGATGTACATTAAATGTTCTTAGCTCCCCACATCTACAGCTACAATATCTTTAAAGTTTACATATTCATGATAGTAATCCTGTGCTTGTTACGTCATTGTTCTTCTGCTGCTTATACATAGTGAAGAGATATTGACTTTCTAGGCTTGTGCAACCCCTTGATTTTCTGTGTTGACTTCTGAATACCTGATTAGTATTCTTCTGATTCATTCGTCATGTATCGGTCATCTTACTGTTTAAGTCTTACATAGTGTAACTAGAATTTTCGACTTTGTAGCTCTCTTGGTCTGGTACTTCACATTCTCAGCCAGCTGCACTAGCTCAAGCGACACCAGGGGACTGGGATATTGATGTAAGAACATTGAACATTCATGAGAAAGTTGCATCGGGATCTTGTGGAGATTTGTAAGTCATTTTTTTTAAAAATCTGAATTGGAACTGTTTATTGTTCCCTGTGATTTATATGGTTGTATTGACCCTAATTCTGGTGTATATGAAAGGTTTCGGGCAACCTACTGTGGTCAGGATGTTGCTGTAAAGGTGCTTAGATCCGAGAACTTAAATAAAACATTGGAAGCTGAATTTGCTCATGAAGCGGATATTCTTAGGTATGTAATTTATAATATTTCTTCAGGGTTAAATATCTCTTACCTTCATAAATTACTCAAGGAAGTACTGCTAGACAACATTTCCCAACCAATTAAAAAAATACTGTTTACTGTTTCCACTTTCCATAGTTTCTTACCTGACACCTGGCAGTTGATAAATTAAATTGGTTTGAACGCCTTATACTTTCAGTAGTAATTTCTTGTATTCTCCATATTCATGTAAATTTTTATGAATAAATAGCCAGTTCTTGTGCTGTAATTCCGATTTCTAATTAATGAGATTTCAAAATATTCTCCAACAAACTTTAGATTCAGTGTTTTTTCCTTGTCCGGGATTAAATCTATCAAAGGACTAATTGGAATAACTTTGGAACATATCTGCAAAACCTTCTTGGGTTACTCTCATGGGGTTCGAGCAAAACCTTCTTGTATTACTCTCATGGGGTTCGAGCTCAGGGCAGATGCTATGTTCCTTCCACCAATCCTGTAAAATGACAATTACTAATTTATATTTTTCTTGGGTATCTGATATTTTCTTGTCTTCTACTACCGTGCATAATCCTACATTCGGGAGAGCTGGTTACCTAGTTACCCTCTCTGCATGCATAAAATTGGCTTTGGAGTGGGAGGACTAAGGATATGTGATCTGAGTTGGCAAAAAAAAAAAAAGATAACACATATGTTTATCTGTTTACTGGCTTCTCCTAATACTTTTGGATTAGGTGTTGAGTAAGTTCAGTCATCCACAGTTCCTAAATAACTGAAAGGGTGTTAGGCGTGCTTATAAGCTGGCCAACGATGCTTTAAGTTAATTCGTAGCCTTCTAACTGTCAATTACCAACAAAAAATCATCAACTCCGGTACTATAGAATTCTAGTACTCTACATGACCATTGTGATAAATCAACTTTACACTCTGTGTAGTTTATTTTTATATTTTGATTTGCTTGCAGGGAGGTTCAACATAGGAATGTTGTTCGTTTTATTGGTTCATGTACAAAATCTCCTCATTTGTGCATAGTAACAGGTATGGGCTTCTGAAAGAGAAGCTGTATTATTTGTTCTGTCTACACGCAGTTGCAATTTTGTCTTCTGTATTAACTTTTATCAAGGATCACGATATTTGTTTTAAAAGCTTGTCTGTTTTGAAAACCATCATATTTAGTTGACTTCAAGTATAATTCTTGTCTCAAGGTGGAAGAACTATCAGTTGATGCTTGTTTCCATTTGTTTTACATGTTTCTTTGCATTTGAAAATGTCCATCTTGCTCAAAATCTAAAAACTTGTTTTGGTACCTGTAGAGTTCATGCCTGGAGGGAGTCTTTTTGACTATCTGCATAGAAATCATACCAAGTTGGAGCTCTCTCAGCTGGTGAAGTTTGCAATAGATACCTGTAGTGGAATGGAATACTTGCACCAGAAGAACATTATTCACAGGGATCTGAAAACCGCAAATCTTCTCATGGATGCTGAAAATGTATGTATTGCAAAATACATGTCTGACATTTCTTAACAGGGTCTTTGACCAAATAAATATTTGAATTAAACAAATGGTCAAGACCCATTCCTAAACCGAGCTCTAATAGTAATACCATGTTAAGTAACCAGTCCGTCTATTTCCTTACGGTGTCAGAGATACGCCCAACATGATCTTATACTATTCAACACAAATATCCGATGTTCTATTTTTTTTCCAAGCATGCCTTATATTGTAAAATAACACTAATTTTATATAAAGATAAATTTCTGTTCACAATGTCAGGGCCCTCTAGTTGTCTGGCATAGGGCCTGCATATAATTCACAAACTTTATGTTTCATCTTGTTGGGATTATATTGTTCATGCTATATGTATTATTTAACATGTTCAATCAAATGCTTGAGAGAATCTGTGACCAGTGATTTAGTGGAGCTTAAATAATACTAAACTGACTTATTGATATGCTATGTTGGGAATGGGAGAAACATTTATATTTCTGTTCTAGTTACTCTATTTGTATACCCCTGGCTATATCAGGCATATGAAGTTTGCTTCTTCCTTTTTTTTTCTCAAGGTTGTTAAAGTGGCAGATTTTGGTGTTGCTCGGTTCCAGAATCAAGGAGGGGAAATGACTGCAGAGACTGGAACATACAGATGGATGGCCCCTGAGGTCTGATACCATTGCATAGCCAATTTCATATGTTTCCTCAATCTGGTAGAAATTTGAGTACATAAGTTCTTCTCATATACCATTAAATGCTTTCAGTGAGCTTAATGTAGACTGTTAACACTGGCTTAGATTCGTATCATACAGTATATATTTTCCCTGTTTTGTGCGACTTTTATTTGTTTTTCCGAAAAATCCATGCCAGTTACACTAAATATAAAATATATAGGGATGCAACAAAGGCATATATCCTAACATTGTAGCTTACTAGATACACCTCTTCCTTGGTAACAGATCTTGAGGGTTCAAGTCTCAGTGGAGACATATTGTGTAAATACTTCAATTTGTGTAATTGATGATTTCCAAATAAATTAAAAAAGAAGAAGTCATTAAGAAAAATTATTAGTAATATAGATGGAAAAAGAAAATTAGTTATTCATGCATAAAAAAGAAATGCAACTGCAAATTTTATACTTTACACTGCTGTCTAGTCCCTTCCACGTGTTCTTAGCAATTCTTCTGGGTGCTAATGAAAGTTGGTCACTTATGGATTGGTGCGAGGGAGATCAACCTCTACAGCTCCTCATTCATGTGTAACTATGCTGTGCTGCATGAGTTTTGTGGTTCTAAGAGCAATTATTTTGTTATATGTTAATTCTTCTCCTTATTGTGAAGGTTATAAATCATCTTCCTTATGATCATAAAGCTGATGTGTTCAGTTTTGCAATTGTTCTATGGGAGCTTCTGACAGCGAAGGTATCTTTAGCTCAATATATTGTGCGAAACTGTCAAGTTGCATACAATTGAGTTGAAGCTAATTCTATGAACTTATGGAAATTCTTTACTATAATGTTATATTTTCTGATGCAGATTCCTTATGATACCATGACGCCATTACAAGCTGCTTTGGGAGTGAGACAGGTTAGTAAAACCTTAAATTTGATTATAGTTAACAAAACGCTATAATTACTGATACCTTTTTATGAATAAGCGTCCATCAAATTAAAATTGCAGTCTTATGCGGATTATAAAACTAACTGCGTCAAGTCACAAAGCATGCATCTGTATGCGTCCGAGAAAAACAGAATAAGCTAGCATAGTTTAACGGCTCTTAAATAATACAGACAGCGCCTATTAAAAAATCTTGTAAACATGCACCTTTTGGTTTACATGTATGCAAATAGACAAGATTTATAGATAAGAATCAAGTTACTTGTACCACGTGTCAAATATTGGTCTTAATAATTCATGCTCTTGTTCCTTGTACCACTGCCATTTTTTCGCGACGTTTCTTTGGTATTCTATGTTCGTATATTGAATGTTGTCTCTTAGGCTGAAGTTGTTTACAAGGACTAAAATCAAAGGTAATATCTTCATAGATTATAATCCAGATACTATTAATACCCGGGTTCTTAATTGTAGAAATGATAAGTCCCGTGCTTGTTTGGTATAGTAGGATTATATATGATACTGTTCATTGATTGCGGACATTTATTATTACTAATATATGAAAAATACCTATTTGATGGTAAATAGTATCAACTGATGGATTTTTGAGTGAAGGGTGTTCAGGTCCTTGCAATACCTGGTTGCAGTTGGTATAATCAGTCGGAACCTGGTAGCAATGGTTAATATTTATTTAATTCATCAACAGTCTATGCACTAATAATCCGGTCACACTTCTACTAGACATACACGATACATGAGATGACATCTGTTATTGTACTGGAAATAGGTTTTCCATACTAAATGCTGCCTTTTAAACATGGCCTCGTGTTTCTAATTGTTACCTTGTGGTGCACCCCCCCTCATCTTTCTTATATGGTTGCTTATGCTAGGGTCTTCGACCAGATATTCCCAAAGATGCACATCCAAAGTTGGTGGACTTGATGCAGAAATGTTGGGTAACTAGTCCAAGCAAACGGCCTTCCTTTTCAGAGATTAGAATTGAACTTGAGAAGATCCTAGTTGAAAGTGAGGTATAAACTATTGTATACATTAATATCTAAACGTGATAACCAATTTATCCTTCAAATCTCTAAATATAATTCTTGTGTATATTTTCAGGTTCCTTCAGAAGCACCAGTTGGCAGCTGAGTGCTTTAGCTGCAACTTACATAGGGTAGATCAGACTTTCTTTTGTTCATTACCCCTCTCTGCACATAGATATAGAGTTATATCTGGAAAGTTAAAAGGAGTAACACACAAAGGCACATCAGCACAACTCAAGGGGAGAGAACTATGACTTGTCACAGAGTACTGTCTAATTGCAAGGTGTAGTTGTACAAATCAGTTCCCAATGAGATGTGAGTTTTCTTACGGACCAAATGGCAAATGATACTTCTCTGGTAGATTTCCAACTATATCAGCTACATGTAATATGTTCCATCTGTTAGTTGCGCCACGGGAGGTTGATTTGTTTCAGCACTTTTGAGTAAAAACAAAAAACAAAATACTAGTATATTAAAAAAAGATTTACAATTTTAGCACCCATGAACAACATTGAAAGTACGATATGATAATATAGCAACCTGATAGTGCTGTATATAAAAAAATCTTAACCACACAGGCATGAGACCTTTGAAAATTTCCGCGAAGTGCCATAATGAATCAACTTATTATGGTGTTATGTTGGACGCCTTTTCCTTTGCTAAATATTATTTTGGACAAGTGACTTAAATTTGTACTATATTGGTTCTTTTCTTGATTTTCAATATGTTGATGATTACCTTTTGGCATTGAATAAAGCTTTTTACTCCTATATAATGTAATAACTTTTGTATTATATTAAGAGTATTGGTCTAATAACTGTTAGCTACACCTGGAAGTAGAAGGAGAAAACCTCAGAGTTATATATCAATATTTTGGTTGAGCTAAGCTCGAACCTGATAGTTTTTGACTCGGCTTGGTTACACTCTAAACTAAATTCAAGCAACAAAAAGTGTGTAGTACAGTTAGGTTTGGTTCGGAGTTGATTAGAGTGTGCGCATTGCGATCTTGGTTGCTATATTTCGCCATGTTTGTTTCTGTTCTAATAAAAGACACTGGGAACATGCTTTAAAACAGAATCTTACAAACGTCTAACAATCATTGGGCATTATTGTCTGAACACTTTGTCCCAATTGTCAGTGATGGCAAATAGAACCTGACAAACATAACATTACAAATCCACAAGGAACAATAGTGGAATTTATTAAACAAAGGCATGATCCACAAAATCTATGAACTTTTTGCTGTGTCCTTGTAAGTATGGGAATCCACATATTGGACGAGGCTTCCAACTTCATATTCTGTTCAAGTGTTGAGCAAAAGCAGATCCTCCACGAAAGGCCTAATGGAGACAGAGTTGGCATGTTTCCGTCATAAAAGGAAAAGTCATCCTTACGATTCCATGAATCTTATAATCATATTTTTTATGGTGATTGAGATGGTATGAAATAAAATTATATGAACTCAATCAATATTGGTTAACTATTGTTCCATATAAACCTAAGACATTCACCTGAACATCTCCATGTACTCATCTTCTCCCAAGAAAATTCATTCATCGGATAATTTATGCTGACTAAAATATAGAAATCATGTAAAATGATAAAAGAAACAAGTACCAAGCGTAGTTGTAACATTGTTGTTCAAATCATGTCATGGCTGTAGTAATTTTCATCATTACAACTTTAGTCCCAGACTCCCAGTTGTGAACTAGATTGAATCGAAGTGTCTGACTGCAACAGAACATAAACTCATAAAAATCGTACTAATAACAACCTTCCGTCCAGCAATATTATTGTCCGCGCATCTTTGTTCAGTTGTAACTAATAACAAAACAGAGCCTCACACATTAGAAAAGCATACTGCTAAGTGAGCGAAAGAAAAAACTCGAATAAACTCCATCTTCATATATTGATAATCTCTGTTTTATTGATAATCTGGTTACTCTATAAGAAATTATCAATATATTAACTTGGTTTATTTATTGTGCTCTGGTTACTAAACCAAGTAGTAACTAGAGATTATCAATATTTAAATATCTAAGTAGACAAATAAACTCCATTAATATGAGCCTTTTTAAAATGTGTAAAAAACAAATTTACTCAAGTATCCAAAATGAACAATATCGGCTAAACGACCTTTTAGTCCTTAAAGTAAAGACCGGTATACCTATAAAGCGTAAATGATTGAACTCGTACCTTTTAATTCCCAAGTTTTGACCTATTGATCCTTAAACTGTGACAAATAATAAAACGTATAAATCGAAGAGACAAAAAAGATATTTTTCTGCCCGATATGTACCGTTATTGGGGTCAATAGGTACATTTCATAAAATCTTAAGGGAGAAAAAGTATGCCGCAAGTTAAAAGAATTTTCTTACTCCACACCCTCTTATCATGGGAATTAGGTGTTGGGCCGCGAGCAAGCCATAATTTCACAATAGTATGATATTGTCCGCTCTGGGCCGAGCCCGCACGGATTTATTTTTAGGCATACCCCAAAAGGCCTCATACTAATGGAGTTAATTGGCTGCTCTACATACCAGATAATTATCTATTATCTATTCGAGGTCGTACTTGGGTTAACACTACCCAACAATCCTCCCCTCAAACCAAGAACCACAAATCTCGTGGTCTTACCCGCGACAAATCCGTCTACATCTTGCAAAGTCGCAAGGAACACAACAGATCTCCAATCGCGTTTACACCGAGGGGAACCATCCACATCGAACAACCACAGCCCAATGCCCATTATTCACAAGGTTCGGCCGAACCTTTGGCTCTGATACCACTTGTTGGGCCTCGAGCAATCCATAACTCCACAATAGTATGATATTGTCCGCTCTGGGCCGAGCCCGCACGGATTTGTTTTTGGGCATACCCCAAAAGGCCTCATACAAATAGAGTTAATTGGCTGCTCTATATATCAGATAATTATTTATTATCTATTCGATGTGGTACTTGGGTTGACAACACCCAACATTAGGATGTTATCTCAGTAAGAGTTCTTTAGGGTCTCATTTAAATGAAAGGAGAGTAATGGATGGAGGAGAAGGAACAAATGAAAAGGAAGAAATTGAATAATTTCAAGAAATATCAGACTCTGAGTCCGAGAAGAAGGATTCAGAGAAGAAGCACAGTCAACTTTTGGGAAATAGTACATAGTTAACTAGAGAAGAACCAAGATTTGAAGTAGTATCCACTGAGTATGGATCTGACAATAATTCAAATAAAACAAATGTAAAAGTTATAAATGAGCCGAAACATCTGGCTGAAACTGGGACTAGTTTGCATAATATGCGTACTGGAACTAAAACTAAAACTTTTGATACTTTATAATTTGATGATCTTATAGGTAGTGCTCTAGAGCTTGGGCGTAATGAGTTGGTCATGAGTTATGGATTCTAAGATTCTCATGAAGAACCAGAGCAACATAATCTTTATGATGGAGAAAGAATACAAATGAAAAGCCCCTATAACTCAAAAGATGAGAGAAGAAAGCAGAAGAAAGGCAAAAAAAGTGACCGTGGAAATGGGTCTGTTAATCATGGGAAAGAAGTTGATGCCAAATGTGATTGCAATATGAAAATCGAATTTGACAGACACAATCAGTTTTCGAGGTCATGTGGTAGTGGGAAATTGAGCCGTTGGCAGAAGAGTAACTTAAAGAAGATGAAGGAAAGTTATGCTGATCAAGATTAGGAGGAAAGAAAAATATGAATGAATTTACTTGCTGTGAAGGCAAACCTTGATAAATACTGCAATAATATTTAATGTTTCTTTGGAATCTTTCATCATGCATATTGCTCACCTTTGCTTCATCTATTTCTTTCCTTGCTTGTTTCAATACCGAAAAATTTCGTATGACAATTTGCAGCATCACGGTATCATAGTGTTCATTTTTATAAATATTAAACAAATAGGTCTGTTTTGCCGTGTTTTTAATATCCATCAAAGTAGCTACAAGCCACAAGACGTTCTTGAGATGAATTGCCTACATTACCTACAATGTATTCTTTCTTATGCTTTCAACCAAAATTTATTAAAAAAATTATAAATTTCATAAAATAATCCATAGATAACTTTTAGCTTGCGGTGTACCTTTTCACCCTTAAGGTTCATGGAATATACCTATATACCATTTTCTTGTTTGTCACGGTTTTAGGGACAAAACTCGTACCTCGAGGGTTAAAAAGTACGAGTTCAATCGTTTAGGGTTTATGTGTACACTGGTCTTTACTTTAAAAGGTCAATAAGCCAACAATATCATGTTATTGTGGAGTTGAGGCTTGCTTGGCGTCCCAACAAGTGGTATTCGAGCCAAGAATTCGGATTATAATATTAAAAAATGGGATGTGATTGTGTAATGTGGAAGGCCCCCTCGATGTAAATTTGTAATTGAAATGAGATGTCTTGTGTCGAGAGTATTCGTAATAATGTCTTTTTCATTGTGTTTACTTCATTGTGTTGAGTGACCAGTACTACGAGGTGAATCGCAGGATGCAAGATGTGAACAAATTAATCACAGGTTTAAGTGTAAGATGAAGAGATCTCTGATTCTTGGTTCGAACACTGTATTGTTGATGGAGTAAACCCATCTACCACATCTTCAAAATGCAAGTCCATTCCATTTAATTAAATTATAATTCTTTGGGTCAATTATCATCATAAATGTATTATCGAAGCACACCACAAAAGAACAGGCCATAGTCCAAGGTCAAGAATATACTTTTTCTACAATTTTTTGCTGTTAAAATTTGTTTCCCTTTATTATAATCTCTCTAATCTCTCTATTAGATAATACGTCCATATTAAACCTCAGCTGCCTGCTACTATTCTTACCAATTAATTCTTACAGTTCACATACTCTCTCCTCTTCCTCTCTAGAAAACACCAACTTTTGATCCAGGTATGTACTATAATTTACTTCATCTTAATACTTAACTATCTCTTTAATATATTTCTCATCACCTTTTCATCTTACTCATGTTTCTTTTATATACAAACTAGTTGTAACTATTGATCATCCATCTTCTTGGTTTGTATACTATTTGGTGAGTTTCAATATACTTTGCATCATATATAGAGTTATAGACCGGCTATTAGTCAAGCATGTTAACTTTTATCTTATTAAACTAGAATTTTTAGAGAAAGATCAGTTTCATTTTATATGTTTATAAACATAAAACAAAGCTCTACAACTTTTTTGTTTGTCAGGACAAAGCTCTATAACTTTGTTTATGAATAAAACAGTTTGGTAGAATATAGCTTGAGTTTCTTGTTTGAGTTTTTACATTGAAATGATCAAATTTATGATGTCACGAGGCTGAAATATTTTATGATCAAATTTTTAATCGATTATTCACGATTATCCGAGCCCAAATTTTAGATCCCGCCACTCCCAATATTTTCATAATTTATTAGGGCGGACAAGAAGATAAATTATTACTAAAAATAAGCACCCGTGATCCATTATTCGATTCACAAACGGGCTTTGAGTGAAAGAGAGTTTTAGAATATTAAGACAAGATCGTGATAAATACCTTAAGATTTTAGATGAACTTGTTACTTTATTTTGGCTATCTATAGGCAAAGGTTGAGCTGAAATTTATATTCTGCAACAAAATTTGTTTGTAATTTGAAAGTTACTTTATCTTGATGTCAACTCTCCTAAAATGCCACTCACTTTTATAGCGATTTTCTCTTGAGGCGCAGTTTGCTTTAAATGGCTGATGGAGAGGATATTCAACCACTTGTGGTTGACAACGGAACTGGAATGGTGAAGGTTAGAGGATACCAGATACTCGCTTATAAATTTGTTATTGTGTTATAACATGATTCACTGGATCTTGCTGCTTAATATCTTGTGTTTGCATTTTTATTTCACAGGCTGGTTTCGCTGGTGATGATGCGCCAAGGTCAGTGTTCCCTAGTATAGTTGGTCGTCCTAGACATACAGGTGTAATGGTTGGAATGGGCCAGAAAGATGCTTATGTTGGTGACGAAGCTCAATCTAAAAGAGGTATCCTCACTTTGAAGTATCCGATTGAACATGGCATAGTTAACAATTGGGATGATATGGAGAAGATTTGGCATCACACCTTCTACAACGAGCTTCGTGTTGGTCCAGAAGAACATCCGATACTTCTTACTGAGGCTCCACTTAATCCTAAAGCAAATAGAGAAAAGATGACTCAAATAATGTTCGAGACATTTGATGTGCCAGCGATGTATGTTTCCATTCAGGCAGTTCTCTCTCTATATGCGAGTGGTCGAACAACTGGTTAGCATAGTGGTAATCCCTTTAAATTTAGAAATGTTTAATGTACTTGTGACTTCTTAATTTTTTTTTGCACAGGTATTGTGCTTGATTCTGGTGATGGTGTCAGTCACACAGTTCCAATATACGAAGGATATTCCCTCCCCCATGCCATCCTTCGGTTGGATCTTGCTGGCCGTGATCTTACAGATTATCTCATGAAAATTCTTACTGAGAGAGGTTACAGATTCACAACTACTGCAGAGAGGGAAATTGTTCGGGACATTAAGGAGAAGCTTGCTTATGTTGCTATCGACTTTGAGCAGGAGACGGAGACAGCTATGAGCAGCTCCTCAATCGAGAAGAATTATGAACTTCCAGATGGACTGGTCATTACTATTGGAGCGGAAAGGTTTCGATGTCCCGAAGTCTTGTTCCAGCCATCACTTATTGGAATGGAAGTTGCAGGGGTTCATGAAACAGCCTACAACTCAATCATGAAGTCTGATGTTGATATAAGGAGAGATCTGTATGGAAACATTGTACTCAGTGGAGGCTCTACTATGTTTCCAGGTATTGCAGACCGTATGAGCAAAGAAATAACTGCTCTTGCTCCTAGCAGTATGAAGATTAAAGTTGTGGCTCCACCTGAGAGAAAGTATAGTGTATGGATAGGGGGTTCGATCCTAGCATCTCTTAGTACATTCCAGCAGGTGATAATTTCTTCCGTAGAACTGATAACGTTATATGCTGTAATATCTTGCCTCTTATATCTTGATTAAAAAATATTGGCACAGATGTGGATCACCAAGGCAGAGTATGATGAATCTGGTCCTACAATCGTTCACAGGAAATGCTTTTAAATCTCTCCCGTGTATTGAGAGCAGAAACTTGTTCAAGTGAGTGGAACTGGTCCTTTTCTGCATAATTGCATTCAAATCTCTCCTGTCAATTTAGCGCAAAGTCGATTCAATATAATAATAAAAAAAATCAAACTTAACTTCTTCATGGAAAACCAGTTACCGGAGCAGCTATCACTTGACACTGCCTAAGCTGTTTCGAATTATCTAATGCTGCTCTATTTACTGTTTGGAATGTCTCAACATTAGAGTTATGTTTTTTTTTCAACTATGGGATGACTAATATTTACCATTCTTACATGTTCCAGGGTTTTGGGATATGGCTGTTTTCGTGTATTATAGTAAAGTTGGTTTTAGTATGGCCTGGAAGGTGATTTTGAAGAATATGCTTATGCTTTTGCTTTGGATATATAGTAAAAGAGTCTTGCTTTTGATTATATGTAAAATTATCAGGCTTGTTTTATACTGTAGTGTCTTACTGTCTTCTGAAGGTTCTGAAACATGTTGAATTGTGTTTGTCCAAATCTTGTAAAATAGTTGGTCTGGAATACTATGGAGCTTGTAGAAAATTTCTGTATTCATATTTTTTTAGTTTGCCTGACAGGGTGAAAGAGAAATCTAGCCAATTATCTAAACACTTAAACAAGAATAGCGATTTTTCAACAATTGAGCAAAAGTAGCCGATTGAATATGCATTCGTCAAATTATCAATATACTTATATAAAGAGGAGAAGACGAGGGCGTTTATGTGGCAGCTCTCAAAACGTCCTGTTATATTTTCGAATTTTCACAATTTTTTGAATTAATAAGTATCAAAAATTATAGTTACCTTATATTCTTCGTTCAGATAAATACTAATAAGTCACAAGTTTTTACAATAAATTATAAATTATATTCTTCGTTCAGATAAATTATAGTTTTTACAATTATATACGCATTTTACAATAGAGTATCACAAGTTTTTACTTCAATTACGCATTATAATGGAGTATCCTTCTTTTTGTAACCCATTTTCGTGTGCGTAACATGAATACAAACATGACTTAAATCTCCATCCCTGCTTTCCAAGTCCCAAGCTTCCCTTTTATACATCCTGCTCAAAACTTTGGTGAGATATTTGATTATAGTACATGGTAGTGTGTCAATGTTACAAGATAGAGAGGTTTTGTTTGCTCTGTCTCGCATGTTTTATGTGATGGTTTTATGGCGGCGTATGGTGGAATGAAAAGGTGATGATGGTTAGGTATACGCTTTCTGCTTTTGGGTATTCAAAAGGCTAAATATGGCCATTTTTTTGCAATAAAGCTATTTTGGTGTAAATTTGTACTCCTCTGCCCTCTCATTTCTACACAATTTCCTTTTTGGGATGTCCAAAAATTACTAAAATAGTAAAAATTTTATAATATAAAAATTAACTACAGACCATGCTTTCTTCCACTACACTCACTTTATACATTAAATATTGATTGACCCCACCACTTTACCCACTTTTCTTACTTTTATCACTAAATACACTTTTTCTTAACCTTCGTGCCCAACCTGTTATGTATACTATTTGCCGGGACGGAGAGTGATATTTAGATTATTTTTGTCATTATTTCTGCCGAAAATGCGTTTTTGACATTTATATAATTGTTTAACCAAATTTAGATTCTCTAAAATTTTGAAATATACGCGAGAGCAACCCCTAAAATATATAAAACTAATGGTTAGTAGTGGGGTTATAAAGTTATTTCAATCCGCTTTCTTATATTTCAAAAGTAATATTTAATTAATATTTTAAAATTTGAAATTATTATAGTTATAATTTTACGAATATATTTTAAATGTTTATATTCCCTATATTTATTTCCTATATTTCAAAAGTAATACTTGTCTTCCATAACGTCTTTATTAATTTCATAAAATCTACCAAAGTTCTCATTTTTGATTGTTTATTTAATTTATTCATCTCTACACTTATTAATTCAAAAATTCTAAATGTCACTTTATAAAATACTAGCTTAGAACCCCTGCGATGCACGGATTTCTTTAATATTATATAATTTTAAATTCAATTTGAATTGAAAATTTCAGTATTATATGATTGATTTAAATTGATAATGAGTTTTAGTTGAAAATAGTAATTGGTTGATTATTTAATGTTATTATCTTATATATTAAATAGAATTGCTTTTATTATATTTGGAAAAGAAGGGATTTTGGTTTAAAAAATTTAGAAAATTTAATGTATTTTAGCTGAAAAAACCATTGGTTAGTTATTAGTAATTACTAGTTTATATCCCGTGCCATGCACAGGTCGCTTTTAATAGGTTAAATTAATTTCGATAAGTTATATTTATCAATAAATAAGTTCTATTATTAAAAAAATATAAAAACATTTTAGGTTAAAAAGGATAATTAATTAGTTATTATTAGTTATGATATTATCTATTTTGTTATTTTATTGAATAGAATGATTGAAAATCAAAAAGAAAATTCAAAATTTCAATTTTTCGGCTTTAATATAATAGTTATATCTCCAACGATATACGAGTTGCTTTTAATACTCCATATTCAATGATTTATATTTTAATATCTTACTAATTCTATAAATTAAAAGAGTTAATAGATTTTAAAGTATGTGTTTAAATTTGAATAATTATAAGGTTTTTTTTATTAGAATATAACTTTAAAATAATTAAATATGTTAAATTTGGTAACAATTTTTTAAAAAATAATTAGATCTATTATAAACGTATAAAAAGAAATAGGTAACAATTTTTTATATTTTTTTATCGACCAGAAGATGTAGTTTATAGTATTTCTGAATATGTATTTCTGATTTGTATTTTTGATGTGTATTTAATGTGTAGTTTATGCATGGATTTTCTTTAATATTGCATTATTTTTTTAATTTAATTTTAATTGAAAATTTTAGTACCATATCTTCAATTTTATTTGAACTAATGGTGCATTTTAGTTGAAACAGATAATCGGCTGCTTATTATTAATTATATTGTTATTATTTTATTTTATTAAAATAGAATTGTCCATAACATGTTGAGAAAATTAGAGGATTGGTTAGAAAAAAATTTAAAAGGTAATTGATTATTAATTACTATATTATTATTATTATTATTATTATTTGTTAAATAGATCTACCCATGATATTTTTTTAAAAGGAAACATATTTTAGTTGAATCGTGATATTTTTAGAAAAGAGAGATATTCAGTTGCCCGTGATATGGAAAAAGGTAATTTGTCAGTTGTTAATAATTACATTGTTGTTCTGCTTTATTAAATAGACTTTCCCGTGATATTTTTGGGAAAGAAATATATTTTAGTTGAATGTGGTAATTTTGAAAAAAATATGTTTTAGTTGGAAAATATAGAAAAATTAACATATTTTAGTTGGAAAAGGTAACTGTTGTTTTATTTAATAAAGTTAATTAATTAATTATTAATTACAATAATATTATTGATAAAATACCGAAAATCAAAAATCAAAAATTGTAAAATCTAAACTTTCAATAAATCGTGTGATGCACGGATTTTCTTTAATATTACATTATTTTTTAATTTAATTTAAATGAAAACTTTAAAAAAAATCAAAATTTGTTGGTTTAGAGTTTTTAAATGACATGGTTTAATAATAATTATATATTAACATATATATTTTTGTGATATTTTTTGAAATAAATGTATTTTATTTGAAAAATATAAAAAAATATTGCGTTTGAGCTTAAAAAGGTAACTGGATAATTTTTAGTAATTATAATATTATTATT
>PHNY01163185.1:729-14984 GCA_003724115.2 Anethum foeniculum | reverse complement strand
AAAAAAAAAAAAAAAAAAAACAGTGTGTGGACTAGCAAAGCAAACCCATGTAATATAACGGCGGAATTGTAATTGTTCCACAGCTGCTAGAGAAACTCTCATAAGAAACATCTGGCATTCTTCTACACTCTCATAAGAAGTATCTGGCATTCTTCTGTACTCGTTTACATTATCAGCCCCAATTTTTAGCTTCTTTTAAAAGCTGCCCCAGCTTCAGTTTGCAGGATCTTGCTATAAATAATATCGAATTCTTGTTAATGGACTGTACATAGTTCGTCTATATCTATATATAATACTGTAGACTCATCATCTTCTAAATCATTACCATTTCTGACTTGCTCCCTTATACTCTTGCCGTGATACTATTCTTAAGCCCTCCGACTCTTTATCCCTTGCACCATACGATCTCTGCATCCCCAATCTCACTGCCCCTTACCAACTTGTCTCAATTACAGTACATATATATAGGACTTCTATTAGGTTAGGAATACATGAATTCTAAGCGAAATACCAATTATTTCTATCTAATGGAAAGCCTAATATATTTGGCCTAAAACTGTAATACAATCTTTTCATATTTGTTGCCTTTGATTTTAATACATAAAAATGTTGTCTTCAAATAAAAAAAAACTAAAAACTCATCAAAATACTCCATCTCTATTATTCTGTTATTTATAATATAATAACTAAAATGATTAGTATTGCTATAACACGTAATTTGCATTACTTTAAACGTAATATGTATTTTGGTGACTAATTGTACTAAACTGTCTACTACGACCATGATTCTTCGAACCTAGCCTTAGCTTTGAGGCTATGCCATCGTGAGAGCTGTTAAATGGATTGTTGGCACTAAATTTGCGGTTTGATATAGGGACACAGATATACAGTTGCAACTCATCTAAAAAGCGGAAAAAAGAATAACATTTAAAATTTAAAATTTGAATCTAAATTTATTATCTGATACAAGAATTTAAAATTAATATTTGATTTTTTACTCCTAAACGATAAAAAGTCAAAAAGCAATTTTAAAACAAAGGTAGTATTGATTTAGCATTTGATCCCATGAAATTCCAAGGGAAGATCACTTATTTCTTACTTGTGTGTTGCATACAACTCTTTAAAATACAATGGAAACTGCAAGAGGACAAGCAAGAAGGGAATGATAATCTTCTCACATTATTGAACAATTTTGTTGGGAGTCGAGCATCTCCGGAGACCTGCAAAAAAAATATGCAGCTTATAACTAACAAGTGACTTAATCAGGCGAAAAAAATTCACTGCATATATTTGGTTTAAGAAATGTAATAAGCACTTACAGTTGGCCAAGGGTAGATATATCAAAATCAGGAGCAAGCTCTTGCACAATATCATTAGGAGGTTGGCCGCACTCTTGCATTTTCTGCATGAGCTCAACAATCTTGTTGAAGTTACCCGGCTCGGTTTCATAAACTCCATTAAGTTCTTTTATGAGTTCATGCTGGTGGAAATATCGTTGATAATCCTCACTGCTTAATGTAGCTTTATGGTCTTCCAACCATTTTGGATATCTTTCACCAATCTCTTTCATAGGATCCTGAAGCACATCTTTAGACAAGAGCTGCTGCATCATAGTCTCCATGATAGAGTCCATGTCCTAAGCAATGTCAATATTCTTAAAGTTATTCCTTTGTACATCAGATACCACAGAACTATACATATGGACATCTGTTTAACTAGTTAAATAGCACACGAGAAGTACACAACTTCAACTTCAACTTCAGGTGAACAAAACAACACCTACCAAAAAAAATTAATCTATATAACAGTTTTCTGGTAGCAGCAGGAAAGAGAAGGATGATTGTTCTACCCCTGATTCCTTCCAAGTCTTGACCTTGCCAACAAGCCATTTTACTCTACCTACATGTTCAACGTCGAGAGACATATCCATAAAGAAATTTTTTTAATATATATATAACAAGATCTGAAATCCTTTCTCTCTTTTTTTTCCCTATCTTTTGCTTGTTTCCAGCTTCTAGGTTAAATTGTTTATTGAGACTTCCGACATGGATAAGACCCCAGGATGCCTTCATTCACTTGTAATTATTCTTAAGCACAGATGCGAAAGTGAGGACACTTGCTGAAAGATACAACCATTACTTCCTCTATACATAACTACAACAATTATCTAGATAAGCACCAGTACAAAAGTAAATTACCAGAAGCTATGATTGTAGCCCAAAACAAAAATTAGGATATGTAAAGTCAATGTTTCAATCTTTTTCACGAGGTCACGTTGTATTTTTAGTGTCCAGTCCAGATCCCCTTCCCCGAACAAAAAGGCATCTTATTGCCATGACAAGCACAGTAGTATATACAAATTCTTCAATTCAAGTTGCTAGAACCAATAAATCATATGATGAAGCAGTCAAATAAAAACATAAAAAGAACAAAATCAAGAACCCGCCATCCTAAAATCCCAAATTTACTCCCAACAAGTACCTGAGAACCAGCAAGCTCCTCAAACTGCTTGACGAAATCTTCCATCATGGCGTCATTACTAAAGTCCGGTACTGGAGCAGTAATAGACTCCAATCCCTTGACAGTCTCCCTAGTTTGGTCTCTAAGCTTGTCAAGTGCATCGGAAACATGGTGAGACTCCTTTGAAACCTTTTGCTTCCCCATTTGCTTGGCTTTTAAATCAGGCAAACCCATCCCCAGCCCTTGTACTCCACTACCAGACACAAAAGACCCACTTTTTTCTTTGTTTCCTCCATTATCTCCACTTCTACAACAAAAATGTATTACTCAACTTCAATTGTATCATTTCAAGTCTGAAGCTTTGAATCAAATAAAAACAACCCAAAACAAACAATTACACACACATAGAAAAACAAGAAAATTTGTAAAGTAAGGACCTTTGAGTAGCAGAAGTGAGATTAAGGCTCTGAAAATCATCCAAAGCGCCTGAATTGAAATTCGAGGATGAGTTACAAAATCAATTTATTAAATTTTAATGTATAACATAGAAACTAAACACAATTCAATATAATAATGAGACATGATAACGGTATCTCTCTCGCTCCCTTTACGGAATGTTGAGGGTGCGTGAGTGTGTCTTACTAGAAAAAAGAAATGAGGTCTTACTGTCAAGAAGTTGGTCTAAATCATCAGACTGGTCTGTCATGATTTTTCAAAAAATCCCACTTCCTCCTCACCTTGTTTTTGTGTCCCTGTCTGTGATTCTTTCTATGTAGGATGGATCTTTAGAGTCTTGTTGGGAAGGGCAAAGCTATGGTGACTGATTGCATAAAGCTATCCTCCCCTGGCTGAGTATTAAAACATGTTTTGGTCTACAATGGTAGGCAGGCAGGGTAACTTTTTATTACTGCTTGTCGGTAAAAATCTAAAATTTCATCTTTGTGTCAAAAATAATAACTTAAAAAATATTATTCACTTAAACTAATAAAAAAAAACTTTATTATGCAGGGGATAAGTGCACGATTACAATTATATATAACAAAAATATAAATAGAAACATGTACAGAATATTTTAAATCAAAAAGAAACATTTATAAAAAGACAAGTTATTAAAATTTTAAAATTCTGAATCAAAAAATTAAATTTATTGTTGGATATTATTAATAGAAACAAGAATAGTACCCAAAGGCCAAAAGCATAGTGGCCAACAATTCACCACCGGGAAAATCACAAAGGCCTCCAATTTCATGGCGGCCGCCGTTCTTACTCCGGCCACCACTCTCCGGCTAAACCCCTTTTACGCCACCGTTAGATTCCTCTCCTTCCGCCGCAAAACACTCCCAACTACTCTTCTCCCCTCCCTACTTCAACCCACATTAATCACCCATCCATCCCAACAAAATTACACACACTACTATGTGAACCCATCTTTTTCCGGCGGCCGGAAGTTCAGTAGTGTCATTTCCGCAGCAATCTTGCCCGAAAAGGCTGTGGAGAAGCAGAAAGGTGAAGTCTTGGGGAGTGATAATGAGGTTAAGAAGTTTCGAAAAAGGTTGAGAATTGTGGATATAAAAGGAGGAGTTGATGAGGGGTTGGATAGATTAGGGGAGAATTTAGTTGTTAAGGGTTGGATTCGGACTCTTCGTGTGCAGAGTAGTGTCACATTTATTGAGGTATTTGTGGTTTGATTGTTCAAATTGTGAATTTTTAAGTTTGTTTGTGAATTTTGATTAAAATGTGAACTTTGTTGTTAGGTGAATGATGGATCGTGCTTGTCGAATATGCAATGTGTTGTCAGCTCGGATGCTGAAGGTTATGATCAGGTAGTAGTAATGTACAGCTTTTTGTCATGTGTATTATGGACTTTTTAGTATTCGATGATGATGTATATGCCTATGAGAAAATATGACTATGTGTTGTAGGATTGTGATATATTCAAACTGTCTGGAACGCTATTAGCTCGAGCTGAGCTTGGCAAACAAACAAAAAGTCGAGTATTGAGTTACTCCCTCCGTCCCACCAGGTTCTTTACGCTGGGGATGGAGGGCTTGGCACGCATTTTAAGGCTTATAAAAAGTATAAAAAGTATAGTTCCATAAATTTTTTTGAAAATTTGTTTCTTCTGTATAAAAATATAATAGTTTAACTTTTATTCAGAAAAAAAAAAATTTAAAAATAAATTATGGAACTATATTTTATAAGAGCCTTAAAATGCGTGTCGAGTGCAGGGTTCCCAACGTAAAGAATCTGATGGGACAGAGGGAGTACAAATTTAAGCTCGAAACAATCAAGTTCTTTTCTAATTAGTCTTACGGAAAATCTAGTTGTCTTCGGTTGAAACTTGATAAGCTCGATTAGATTAAGCATGTACTAGTTAATTCTGAATTCATTTATAGAAAGGCAAATTTGTCCGTTAATACATGAGCTCAAATTAATAAGGTACAAGCTTGATCCTGGATCAATTATTGTGAGTCAAACTCAAGTGTTTTACTAGTTGAGTTTGAGCATGAGTCGTCAATAGCTTGACTCGTTTGCACCCCTAGTGGATTGAGCAAGTATTGATCTATGTATAGACCTCCCCTCCCTTGTGTAATGATGAGGCCCACCTATATTAGTAGTCAATCCCATTATACATTTCTCACAATATTTATTCGATTTGTTCCAGGTAGATTATGTATCATATATAATGTTTGTGTCATAGATTTAAGCATTTTGAACTTTATCTGTAGGTAGAGAATGGCTTGACGACAACAGGTGCATCAGTATGTGTTGAAGGGATTTTGGTAGCTAGTCAAGGCTCAAAGCAGAAAGTAGAATTAAAAGTCGAGAAGCTCATCACGGTATAACTTAAACTTTGATACATATTTCTCATAAGCTTTTACAGTAAGTATGTAAAAGCCAACTCTTTTTTCCGCTGTATTAATGTAAATTAGGTGTGCGATTTGTTTGCATCTCTACAATTATGGGTTTAAGTTTGTTCTGAATATTTATTAACTAAAAGGAACAAATTGCACACTAATTAGCATTTCTATATAGATAATCTTATTCTTATGGGTTTAAGTTTGATCTGAACACTGAGACTGGGATTTCCCTGAACTACAGTCTATTCATTTGAACTTCTAGTATTTACTTTAGTGCTTATACCATATTATATTCTTTCTCCATAGGTCGGTAAAAGTGATCCTTCATTTCCCATTCAGAAGAAAAGGGTCAGCAGAGAATTTTTGAGGACAAAATCTCATCTCCGTCCAAGAACAAACACCTTTGGTGCGGTATGGTATAGTGTTCTGTTTAGCAGTCTGTCATTACATGTATATGTTTTATTTAGTCATTCCTCCGGAGATTATTTACCTTTTTTGGTCAGAACAAAATTATTTTGGAATATCTTTGCTCTACTCTTTATGCCAACACATTATGACATATATATTACATACATGACTCAGTTTGTTATATTAAATTTAATTATTTGTTTCGTTTATCTTAACTTATAAATGTCATGTGAAATCAGAATTCAATATGTTAAATTTTCTCTCAGCTAATATTGCTTTTATCATTAGTGAAGGCCGAGCAGCAAGAGCCTTCGTATGGATCTATTGATTGCAATATTTTTCTTATGACCTATAATTTCACATGCATCAGGTTGCAAGGGTGAGAAATGCTCTGGCTTATGCTACACATAAATTTTTTAATGAAAATGGTTTTGTCTGGATCTCAAGTCCAATCATTACTGCTTCAGACTGTGAAGGAGCTGGTGAGCAGTTTTGTGTGACTACTTTGGTACGCTCTTCAGAGACATATTCCTCTCAACTTTTGCGCCTTTTAATGTTTGTTAATAGTTTGTACAGCTTTTAACTTGTAGGCGTATCTATATCTATCAAAATCATGCATTCTTGTTTCACATATTTTCCTGTTGTCTCTTCTTGATAATTGTTTCTCATAAGATAATTGTTACAACAGATTCCAAGCTCCAGAGAAGCTTATGAATCTCCAGCTGATGCTGTCCCTAAAACTAAAGATGGTCTTATTGATTGGTCACAAGTAAGTAAAAGCACATTCTGCAATAAGTTCTGAAGTTTTAATATTTCTGTACCTGCATTGTTAAGTAAGCATACCTCATTTCAATAACTATGAGAATTAGGCTGTTTACGTTCCTAGTGTTACCGGCAAGTCAATTAGGCTCACTTGTCTTTCAATTTTCATTTACAACAAAAGTTGGAAGTCATTCTAATTTAATCGCACAATCCGGCCCCTGGACTTTTCTTTCAAGCCTTTGCGATATTAGTGGACATGGCTTGAGGGAGTAAATAATTACTGAAGATGATAGACAGAACAATGGAGGGTGCTGGGAATGTTTGTGGTTAGGAATTGAAATTTAGTTTATAAATGGGGTGGCAAGATAGACTTTCTTTTCAAATATCATTGCTGCAATGCTGATAGGTTTAATTGGTATTATAATAAAACTAAATCCCTGTTAGATTGAATAAATATATATGGCCTTTTCATGTTACAATTGGTCTTTTCTTTTCCACTTATTATGACTATCTTTCACCCTCTAACAGCAAACGTGTTCCAACATTGTTAAGACGTGTGTAGTTTAGCATGTGCTTGTGTAATGCTTTGGGCATGATCTATATTCTGATATTCATTTGACAGGACTTCTTTGGAAAGCCAGCATTCTTAACCGTCTCAGGTCAATTAAATGCCGAGACATATGCTACTGCTCTTTCAGATGTAGGCCTCTGTATTATCTTTTCCAATTCAGAAAAATATAATTAGGGGACAAGTACCACCAGTTATTCCTTTCAATATATAATTTTAACTTTGTATATATTTCAACAGGTGTATACATTTGGCCCCACATTTCGAGCAGAAAATTCCAACACAGCAAGACACTTGGCGGAATTTTGGGTGTCTATTCTTTGCTTGATATCTTTTTCTTGTTCTTCTGAAAATATTTATCTTTGTATTTTGAGAAAATCTCTTAAAACTAACAGTTCACCCTGTAATGTAAGATGATTGAACCAGAGCTCGCATTTGCCAACTTAGATGACGACATGGCTTGTGCAACTGCCTATCTCCAGTATGTAGTACGTTTCTTTATCACTTTTTTTTTTTTGAAACAACGTTTCTTTATCACTTCTACCTCAGAATTACTTATTATGGTTTTTTTGCATTTATTAAGTTATCAGGCTGACCCTTGGATTTGTACCAACCTTACTATTGATAGGTTAAATATGTCCTGGAAAATTGCGAGGAAGATATGGATTTCTTTAATACTTGGATTGAGAAAGGAATTGTCAGCCGACTGAGTGTATGAATTTTCAGCATAACCTATCTTTAAATTATTCCTATCTTTAAATTTTTGTTATGATTTGAGAAACTAGCCTACTCTTTCCTTTATACTCTAATATTTATATTCCTTGTTAAAACATTTGTCCTATCAACAGGATGTGGCTGAGAAAAACTTTGTACAATTAACATATACAGATGCAGTTGAACTTCTTCTGCGAGCCAAAAAGAAGTTTGAATACCCGGTATGTGACTGACTCTGTTTTCCGCATTAACTAAGAATGGGTTTTTGATACACCACACATTAGACATATTAGGCAAATCTTAAATTCTCTGATAGAATTTATGTCTCTAGTTCTGATTAAACTCTTAGGAAAAAGAAAAAATTTGAGTTGCATATTTTTGAAGATGTGCAGACAGCTACATCTGACAACAAGTTTGCAACTTTATTTATTTTTAATTACTTTAACATATATCTGTCTATCTACAGGTGAAATGGGGATGCGATTTACAAAGTGAACATGAACGTTACATCACTGAGGTGGCATTTAATGGCTGTCCTGTAATCATTAGAGATTATCCAAAGGCAAGTTTATTAAGAAAGAATCTTTGAACCTCTTGCCTGAACAAATGGTAGTTTGATGACTAAAGTTTGTCTTCAATAATTTTCAGGAGATCAAAGCATTTTATATGAGGCAAAATGATGATGGAAAGACTGTAGCAGCAATGGATTTGTTAGTTCCTCGGGTACTATATGCATTCTCATTTTTGTCCATTGTATTCTGAACAGAAGCTTATTATGTAAATCTCCAATTCAGTTGGGAGGACTCTTAGGGGGCACCGGCCACCGCACACATGTTATACACAAAAGCCGATCAAAACAAAAACGAACTCTAAAAAGCAAATGGATCATGTAGTCTGATACATCCTCTACCTGGACCTTGAAACCACATCTGATCTCACCCAATAGACTTGCTAAAGATTCATTAGCCGCTGATGATCCTCATATTGCCAGAACAGGAAATTAACAAGAAAAAAAAATCCTTGAGATACTGGAAAGTCCAGTAGTGATTTTACCGGCATCCATTTTGTTACTTGCAGAGTAACAAATAACAAGTGAAAGTGTTCCCCATGTGTTCACTGTTATACTTGCTATTTCAGAACTTATTACATCTGTCAAATGTTTCATCCGTTTAATAACTCTTGGTGTGTGTGTGTGTGTGTGTGTGTGTATTAACACACCTTGTTAGGTTGGTGAACTAATTGGTGGAAGCCAAAGAGAAGAACGTCTTGATATCTTGGAAAATCGGCTAGATGACTTGCAGCTTAATAAAGAAAGCTATTGGTGGTACCTTGACCTGCGGCGTTATGGTTCAGGTAAATCATCTGCCTGTTGTTTTCCATCATCAGGGATTGTGTAGTAACTGCTTCAGTTAAATGATCTTTTCCAGCTTTTCTCTCCTATGTTTTTATTTTTGCTTGCTTTTACTAGTGAAAACTCAAATAAGAGACCATTGTGTGCTCTCCATGATTTTACCATATTCATATTGCGCGCAATGCTAAGTAAAATGTTCTTGAGCTTTTAGGAGGATTTGATCATTCGACTTCAACTGTTATAATGGTTCTGGATGTTTCCAGATTTTACTTTTATGCTGTGGTACTCAGTTACCTTGGAACAAGAAAACAATAATGTTTTCGTTTCTAAGATAAAACTGCAGCAGTGTAAAAAATAGAGAGCAAAAGCATTTACCTGAGAGCCTGAGCTTCTTAATACTTCTATCTTCTTTGTTTTAATATTGGAAGAACTAATTCTCGATACTGAGTATTTGATACTTGAATAACTAATTCTCGATACTGGAAAAGATTTGTTCTTTTTTCCTCTTACACGAATTTAGAGACTAGTTGTTTCAGAATCACTAGCTTATACATTTAAACTTTCTATATTTACAAGATCTTCAGCAAATAAAGTATAAGCGGTCAACTTTTTCTCACATTTTTGTCTGCCAGTTCCTCATGCAGGTTTTGGATTAGGGTTTGAGAGGCTAGTGCAATTTGCCACTGGGATAGAGAATATAAGAGATGCAATACCTTTCCCGCGGACACCTGGCTCAGCTGAGTTTTGATGTGTAATACATTGTTGTTTATGTGGTTCATTTCTCTAGGTTCAGTTTCAATTCTTCTTAGTTCTTAGTTGATAGTTCTACTAGTTCAAATTCTTGGCAACAGAAATTCAATACAAGGACGGAATTTCTGATATAAAGATTACAGCATCCACAGAAGAAGTGTATTGATACGAGTTAATTTTGCTTCTGTATAAATGTATTGTAAATTTGCAATGCCTGAATATTAATCTAATAATCATCGGCGATGGACAGTCTGTGTCCTGTTTGACAGGGTATAAGTTGTATGTGTTAGAAGTTATGGAATTTTGTATAGAATATCAAAATAGATTAAATTTCTGCCATTATTATGATATTACATATTCCAATCTCCAATTGCCGGCTTATCCCAGATACTGAAGTGCCAAAACTTGATGCTGAAGGTGAATCTTTAATATAAAAAAAATAAAAAATACTGAGTTTTTAAGACTTGCCCTCTGTCCTTAAAAATGATATTTAAGCAGAGAGAAGAAACGAGGATCTAAACCACTGGTAAGTTTGGTAATGATGTAAACCCATCTATATCAGAAGTGACTAGCAACTGAATGTTGAATGAAATTTAAACGTTCAGACAAGTATTTGTCGACTTTGAATAAGAATTGTGCTCTAGAATAATCTAGACTTGTACAGAAAGGGTTGCCGAAATTCAACTCGAGATTAGTCAAATTTAGGTGATAATTTTAGATGCATTGGAATTATCTTTATAGCCTCATATTGTTCCATACATTGTGCATTGGCTTAGGATACTGAATTTCGCACGACGTAAAATTTGCATTACAAGACTTTAAAGTTAATAACTCAAGCTGCAAAAAGAAAAGGTAACAATAATAAGTTGAGGTATGTAGATATTGGGTGGTAACAACTCTAAAGCAAAGGCAGCAGACACAGTAATAAAATGACAGGGGGATGAGGATACGTTTGTGACCTACCCAGTACAAGCATCCTGCTAGTACTAGGAAAGTGAGACAGAACAACACAACTGCTGTTTCTACTAATCTCTCCGGGCCTCAACTGCACAAAATCAGAAAAGCTAAAGTAATCATACAATGGAAAGATTTGGTTTTGCCTGAGTAGTCACTTGCTTGGCTCTTTAGAGTAAAAGAAATGGAAACCCAATAAATCAATTCACCCCCATCTCCCATCCCAAACACACACTAAACATGATGATTTCCTTTCTTTTCCAACAAAGATCCTGTTCACAGGACCACAGATCACATCCACCCAGAGTGTATCTGCTAATGTGCATACATATAATTTTGGGTTGTAAAAATGCTAGAGTAGCATTGGTAAATAAGTTATCTGGCCCTCTCAGGTTCGACCTTGGCGTCGAGTAGCATTGTAATACAATTTTCCTCCTACAAATTTTTGGGTTGAGATAGATCTAACAGTCTCGCTTAAGCCTTAACAACAAGATTTTCAATGAATTTCTGTCGAATCCGGTCACATTAATAGCGGAGCTCCACAATATGAGGTGCGACTACTCAGAATTGAACCAGGTTAATGCGAGTTACTAAGTGTTAGACAAGTTCTCACCCTACTATGAGGCACTTCTAAGGTTTAAAGGAACATGCCATTGTGAGTTATACGACGGTCTAGTAGTACTACCACCCCGAAAACAATGGAAATGAAATGACAACGAATAACTTGGTGGCATAACAAACAAGGGACCGGCCCCAAAGCATCTTGGTTCTTGCAACTTGCAGCTACTGCAAAAGTATAAAATGCTACTGCACTCTGCTCTACCAGTACTACTACATTTACTTGAGAAAGACTCCAAGCAATGTATTTGTAATATGCCATTACTTAAATACAACATTTTCATAAATACTAGCTAAATATACTAAACAAACACTCAACTGAATCAACCAAATTTCCAGAAGTTGCCAACTACATAAATATTTCAAAACGATCACCATTTGTAAATTAAAGGTTGAGTACTAGTACCAAAACATTAATATCTTTCGAATCAAATAAATGTATCTATACCATTGTTTTCAGAAAATATCAATATTTTTCCGACATTGCTTCAACTTGCTATCCGTTAAGTCACGAGTTTAAACGTATTTTTCTAGTCTCCGTATTCCGAAGGAGCTGGCCAGTTGAGATCTAAGAAACTAAAACCCATGTTCTCATCTTTCTTGTTTTGTTTTAAAATGTTACCATCATCTTCATGTAGTTGTTTAGGACTAGTAGATGAAGTACTAGTTGAAACACTAGTTGATGAGGAACCCAAAAAGTGTGACCTCTTATGCCCACCAAGTGCTTGACCCGACCCGAACACTCTAAAACAAACCGGACACTGATGCACCTTTTTTACCACATTATTTTCCCTGTTTTTTCTTGGTTTCTCCTCCATTGACTCGTCATGGTCTTCTAGCCGCTTCTTGACTTTCTTATGACTCGTTGCGTGTCCACCCAGTGCTTGAAACGTTCCAAACTCTTTCTTGCATGTCTCACATTTGTAGCCTCTTTTCCGAGTCTGACTCACTGATTTAACTCTCCATTTATCTCTAGAAAGCATCATCAAACATGCAGCAACATCTTCATCTGCAAACAGCTTACTCTCATTGTGTCCTGAACTCACTACTTCCAACTCGGTCACTGACTCAGTTGAAAAACTAAGCTTCTTCTTCAACTTAACTTTTTCATCACTATACTCTTCCTCCACCACCCGAGTTAATCTTGTCCGAGTTGGGCTTCCTGACTCAGTGTCACTATCACTATCATGAAGAAGTAAAGCCGACCCGAGTTGAAGAAAGTGAGGATCAACCAGCTTGTAACTCTTCTTGGGGTTGTCTCTCAACCCATAAATAAAATCTTTTTGAGCTTTGGAAGATGGTATTGAGTGAGTTGAATCGTTACTGAGTTGATGGTTAGAAGGAAGGGGAAGAGGAAACATGTGAGACTTCATGTGACCTGCTAAAGCTTTGATACTGGAAAAGCTTCTCGTACAGAGCTTGCACTGCTGTCTCTCCATTACTACAATTATAAATGTGTGTGTGTGTGTGTTTTGGCACTAGAAGTGGAACGTAGAAGTAGGTGACAAGCATTCCTCCACCCAAAAGACGCGAACTACCCCTTATATACACAAACGTGGGGCCCAAAGGGCAAGGTGAAGAATTAAATACTAATTTTTTTTTTTAAAGAATGCAAACTTTTTGTTCATTTGTCAAGGTAGAAAATATAGTGTGCATAAATTTTAAGATAAAAATAAATTGGAAATGGTAAAGGTACAAATTGGCTACAAAATGACGCTATTATATTTTGATTAATTATAACTCAATTAAACGTAATTAGCTCGCGTGCAAGCTCAATGAACCCATATTTTCTCAATCAAATTATATTTTGATTAATTATAGAAAGCAAAATGTTATAATTACGAAATTTGAAACAAATTCTTTTACAAACAAGTGATAAGTTTAATTGGGATGGTTTATATAAATAATATTATTTAAAACATCCCCTCATTTGTAACATTATTTTTTAATTCTTTTTTTAACTAATTTTATACATGTAGAACTACTGTAACATAAATATTAATCAATTAAAAATACTCCAGCCACGTCATTTTGTAGAAATATTTGATACCCTATTTTATACTCATAACATTACTTAATATAAATATTTTACTATAAAATATATGTTATTGATAAATATTTGTTTTGGTTGAGGATAAATTTGTACTACGTACTTAAAATGAGAATGTAATAAAAGTAATTAAGATATGCGTTATGCTATTAATAATAGCTGGAAACTGATATCAGAACTGTATGCACTGTGTAATTTCGTATGTCGAAAGCATTTATCAATCCATTTATTTCGATGAAACAATAGTGGGAAAGAGGGGGAGTTAACATGAAAATCTTGTTTGCTTTCCTCATTTTTACTACTGCTAGCATGCAGTAACTTTTTAGTTACATGTCACATTTTGTATTAAAGCCTTAATATTTTAATTAAAGTAGTTGCCTTTTTTTTTTTAATTTCGGAAAAAATGCATGTGCTTAAACAATGGTTTAGTGTAAATATAACTTTAAGTGCAAAAGATACGATACGATGTGTAGAGTATTATCATTGGAGCTACCTGACTAGGCTAGGCTTGAGGGGGAACTTACTACTAACACGTAATCCCCTCCACACAAAAATACGTAACAGTTAGTTACATTTTTTTTTTTCAAGAACAGTTAATAGCAATTTATTTAATTAGATAGTCTAATCTTGCTTGTAAAATCTATACTGGTGGCAGAATAAAAAAGAGTAGAGGAGCATGCATTAAGGATACACAGACAGACCCATGAGGACAGTCTGCAGTGAGGCGCATAATCAATATCTATATAATAGCAGAGGACC